>PVJN01022252.1:0-33646 GCA_004026805.1 Lasiurus borealis | reverse complement strand
CTCCCCAAGAGAATGAGTCACTCTCCTAAGCAAGCTGTGTACACAGCTGCACAGAGAAATCTACATAAAGGCTCCTTGCCCCAACTATCCACATTCTCAATGCCACCGGGTACAGGACAATCCCATGTAGGCCTCGTCCCCATCCTTCTGGAGTTGGGATTCTAGAAGCCAATCCATCTGTGTAAACCTGCATCCAAACATGTGTAGATAAGAACCACCAGCGTGTTTTGTTTGGACCTCCAGGGTGATTTTTTTTTTTTTTTTTAGAAATTAGAATCCGTTTTCAATATTTCAGAATCAGATAATTTCATTTTAAAATCCAGATTGCTTGCTTTGCTTTAAAATTCTGGAGATTCTGACAATCCTGCCTGGCAGCAATACTTGGCCTCTACACTTACTACCTATCTGGCCCCCAATGTAGCTCACGACCCTCAGCAAAGTGACTCACAGAAGTGACACAGTCAGTTGAACCAGCAGTGAGATGAGAACAGAGTAATGGGCCCTTTGTCACACAACCCTGGAGACACAAAGTTTGGCCATTCTGGAGTTAGGATTCTAGAAGCCAATCCATCTGTGTAAACCTGCATCCAAACATGTGTAGATAAGGACTACCAGCATGTTTTGTTTGTTCAACTTGCCAACACCTTCATCCCTAAAGCTAGAGCAGTCTAGTCAGATAAGCTACCGAGCAATGTTTGGATAAGGAGCCTGGCCCACCTGCAGGGAGCCCAGGCCTTCAGATCCATAGCCGGTAAAGGGGCAGAGAGGGAGATCCCTCATGGTTCTGAGCTTACAACCCCTTCTACCCACTGGATAGGAAGTAAACTTTAATGGCTGGAGCTGAATGGCAGCGAGCTCTAGCACTGGATCCCCAGGAGGTCCTGAGCCTCCGGCAGCTGCGGAGGGAGGACAAGTGATTTCATTAAGAGCGTGTGGTTCTTAATTAAAGAGGACCTTTTCTAACAAGATGTAAACTAACATTTTCCTTTTGAGGTCAGGATTATATTTTATGTATGCATGTTAACTATGTAGTCATTTCCCCAAATTTGTATAAGGGCACAGAGACTACCCAAGGATAAAGATAGATGTAGGTATAATTTTTATGTTATCTACTTCTGTACTATTTGAAATGTTCAAAAGAAATAAGTATTACCATTATAACCAGTAAAAAAAAAAAAAGTAACATTTCTAGTTCAAGTGATTGAATTTATTATATTAGTTCTGATCTCTCATTTATAGACGATTGGATAAAGTATAATTACTGACAAGGGAAGTTGTTTTAGATATATAGTTATGTGAACAAATTAAGTTGTACAAGTATTATGGTCCACCTCTATCAAACATATATAATACGTAAAATATCCTCAAAATATCTGAAACATTATATTTTTTAAAAGTTAAGATATAAGAATGAAAGACTAAGGCAAAGGTATAAAATGGAACTACAAAGGATGTTAACACTGATAAAATCAATCCACTTCCTACTGGGGAGGGAACCACAATAGTTGGCCTTAAGAATGAATAATATGTAAAGTCTATAAGGCAGATGATTTTTCCTAACAATAATAATAGTGAGCGCGCTGAGACCGATTTGGCTCAGTGGATAGAGTGTTGGCCTGGGGACTGAAAGATCCCAGGTTCGATTCCGGTCAAGGGCATGTACCTTGGTTGCGGGCACATCTCCAGTGGGGGGCGTGCAGGAGGCAGCTGATGGATGTCTCTCTCTCATTGATGTTTCTAACTCTCTACCCCTCTTCCTTCCTCTCTGTAAAAAAGCAATAAATAAAAAATATTTTTTAAATAAATTTTTAAAAAATAACAGGGAGCACTTACATAATGCATGCCATACATATGCCTGGCACCATTCATTAAATCTCCTCAACAGTGATCCCAGGAAGTGCTGGAAACTATGAGCAGACAATGGGGACCTGGAGGCACACTGGAGTTAATGACTCAGAAGGTCACACAAGTATTTAAACCCTGTCTGGAGGGCTGGCTCCAGGGTCTCTACAAATTCAATTTGAGACTGGAACTCAGACAGAGCAACTTCTAACTGCTCAGTCAATCAGAGGGAGAACTGTGGTATAAGACTCACATCCTCAATAGCATCCTTACAGCAGGCACAGTGACACATTTTTGGAGGGCTTTTTAGACAGCACTGTAGATGTCAGGTTAGATGGATACAGCACTGTTGACAGGACCACATCACTCCACTGCTTAAAACCCTCCAATGGTTTCCTCATTGCCCTGAGAATGCCACCTAACCTCCTTTACAATCGACAAGGCCTTGAATGATCTGACCCCCTTCAAATCTTCAAATATCAACCTCTTAACCACTCTTCTCAGTCTCAGTAGATAGCTTCCTAGCCTTCTTTCTGTTCTCTGCGTAAGCATGCCAACCTCGGTTCTGCCTCAGGGCCTTGGTGCTGGTTCTAGGCATACCCTCCCCACCTCCAGCTTCACACAGCTGGCTCCTTCTTGTCTCTCAGACTTGGGGTCAACTGTTTCTTCCTAAGAGATTCCTTCCCCACCATAATAATTTATGATGTCCCCTGCCCTCAACCTTTAGTAACGCTCTATTAAATTAGTCTGTTTCATTTTCTTTATAGCACATTTGTCACCATTTGAAGTTGTCTCATTTATTATTTGCTTATGGTCTATCTGCACTACAAAGCTGTCAGCTCCCTGAGAGAGGAAAGCTAGCCTCCCTTCTTTACCACTGGATTCCCAGCGCCTAGAACATGCCTCGCTTACAGCAAGCCCCCAATAAATATTCATTGAAACTGAAAAAACAGCTGCCTCATAAACTGCAGACCATCTGATCCTGACCATGTTGCTTTGGATGTCAGTTCTGTAGGTTAGTTCCTCACCAGGCCCAGATTCAAAACTGCTTGGAAGCCCTGCTCCAAGTCTAGGGAGCATTCAGCCTGCACAACTACCATTTGATGCTGGAATTCAGCCAAGAGGGATGCCACAGAAATATTCCTGATACACTGCGCTTTAGATCCCTTGTACACTCCCCAGCCAACAGGCACTGCTCCTGAGCAGAATTCAGCTGCTTGCCCAGGAGTTTGCAGCATTTCAGAGCTGTGCACTAGAAGGCCACCAAAACTGTGTCAAGTGTCTCGAGCCCTTGCGATGACAGGAGCAAATAAACACCAGTCATCTTGGCTGAAGATTTGCCAGGCATCAATAAAGTCAATACCCCTCCCATCAGGAGCATGCAATGAAGTTTCCAGCTGCCATATCTGGCTGCCATAGATTGAGGCCAACATGATACTTATAACTATTAATTTGGCAGAGGATCAAGAATTCCCTGACTTCAACCAACTAGGCTCCATCTGTTCAAAGAAGCCAGACGTCAGCTTCCCCTTATGTCTTTATCAAAGACTGAACAGATGAGGAGCAGCAGTGCAGGGCAGAGCGTGTAGGTAACCTGTGCTCTACCTACAATCAAAACTGCATTCTGAGGTCAAGGGCAGGGGCTCCTATTTGGTAATAAGCACCTCGTCAACAGACAACTTAGTTCATTTCTCCCTGGTGAATGTCTTCAAAAGCAGCCGTGTGGTTGTTCAAAACATCAGGCAGCAAAGAAGATAAGGCAATCTTCTCTTCCTGTAACAAATCTTATTAAATTATAAATACAGCAAACTTATCACATGACAGACTTTTACTTTTTTTTTAAATATAGTTTTATTGATTTCAAAGAGGAAGAAGAGAGAGAGAGAGAGATAGAAACATCAATGATGAGAGAGAATCACTGATTGGCTGCCTCCTGCATGCCCCCTACTGGGGATCAAGCCCACAACCCAGGCATGTGCCCTTGACTGAAATTGAACCCAGGTAGGACCTATCAATTGACAGGTCAATGCTCTATCTACTGAGTCAAATCAGCTATGGTCAGACTTTTACCTTTTTTTTTTTTTAAATATATTTTATTTATTTTTCACAGAGAGGAAGGGAGAGGGTTAGAAAGTTAGAAACATTGATGAGAGAGAGACATCGATCAGCTGCCTCCTGCCCGCCCCCTACTGAGGATGTGCCCGCAACCAATGTACCTGCCCTTGACCGGAATCAAACCTGGGACCTTTCAGTCCACAGGCCGATGCTCTATCCATTGAGCCAAACCGGTTTCAGCCAGACTTTTACTTTTTTAATATCACTTTCCTTTGACATGAAATATACGCCATATGAGATTGGTAGGTTCCTGATTCATCTCATTATGTAAATGTAGATTTGCTTGATTTGAAAATATTTGAAAAGTAAGGTGGTGACCTGCTTGGGCTAAATAAATAAATAAATAAATAAAACAAAACACCAATCAGAAAGGATTTATGCACCCTTGTGTTCATAGCAGCACAATTTACAATAGCTATAATTTGGAAACAGCCTAGGTGCCCATCAGCAGATGAATGGATCAGAAAACTATGGTATATCTACACAATGGAATTCTATGCTGCCATAAAAAAGAAGGAATTCTTACCATTTGCAGCAACCTGGATGGAACTGGAGAGTCTTATGCTAAATGAAATAAGCCAGTCAGTGAAGGAGAAGCACCACATGATCTCACTCATTTGTGGATAATATAGAACATTATAAACTGATGAACAAAAGGATAGATACAGAGGCAGTAAAGCATCAGACTGTCAAATTATAGTAGGAATGTTAAGGAGAGGTGGGTATGTAGTGATTGAAATTGGGAACTACTGAGGAATCCCCTCACAGCTAGGCTTGACACTTCCTCCCCTAAAGCCAGGCCTGCAAACTATTAAAGAAGAGGGAGGGGAAGGTTCAGAATCAGGGTTAAAAGTGTGAACCTGCCTCTGATTAACTGCAATCTTGAGCCTATTACTAGGAACCTTCTGGGTTAGCTGGTCCCTTGCTGCCTGAGATTGCCAAGTCAGCATCTATGAGCCAATAGAAGGCAGAATGGGTATAAAAAGAGGGACTGCCCCTTTGTCGGTGCTCTTACCATTCGAGCCCCTGGCAGCCCGGCAGCCAGTCCCCACCTGACATGATATCGTCTTTAAATCCTGCGTGGCAATCCCTGACACACCGCCGTGATGTCCAGGGAAGACAGGGAGACCTGGAAGTATGCTCGCTTGCTTCGTCCAGAGAAGTAAGTTCTATACTGTATGTGTGACCAGAGGAGCCAACATGTGATACTGCATGTGTGACCAGAGGAGCCAACATGTGATACTGTATGTGCGAATTTTTGGAACATGAAGTCTGTGGGCCCAGGAGAGTCTGCCCTGGGCTGGGCCAGTGAATGAGTGATGTTGGCTAATTCTGGTGAGATGGGTTTGCTGTGCCGGAAGTACCCATCAACCCACCTGGGACGATTGTCAGCAACTGGTGAACTGTGTAGATTGCAAAGAGGGCATCATCTTGAGAGGCTCCAGGGGACAGCCAAGGTATGGTCTTTGGCCTCAGGCCGGCTTGGCCAGTGCTTACACACCATCCAGACTGAAGACCGAGCCTGGTCCATTGCTATCAGCCCATTTTTTTGTGACTGGGACGGCTTGTAGTGGGCTCAGTACTTGTCTGAGAATCTGGGACCTCAACAGTGGGCAGCTGATGACGCACTTGGGCAGTGACTTTTCTGCAGGGGCTAGGGTGCTGACCTCATGTCCCCTTTCACGCTCCTGTCCTGTGGCTATGACATCTATGTTCGATACTGGGACCTCCGAGCCAGCATCAGGAACCACTTACTGGCCACAGGTTCCTCCTACTACGGGGTTGTACGACTATGGGATCGGTGCCAAAGGGCCTGCTTAAATCGAGATGTGGTATTCCTGTTTTGTTATACTCAGTGTCTGTTAATCGCACATCACAAACCAGGTTCTGGAAGTGATAAAGGATGGGACTATGGTGGCCAAAGTTTGAGTCTTGCTGGCCAGCCCTGATGCCCAGCTGTGGGACAGGGAAGCCAGCTACTCGGGGACCTCTCTTGCTTGGAGGGTGCAGTGATGATGCTCCCACCTGCACCCACAGTATTTGTCTGCCGTAGTCACCCTAGACACTGTCATCTGGGTGCAAGCCCTAGGACATGGGACCTCTGCCTAAAAGGCCGAGCTGATTGCCCTAACTCAGGCACTCCAATAGGGAAAAGGTTAGGTGAGCCCAGATTCTGTAATAAACTTAGGCATGTTTGAATTTGGTTGGTCTTTGTGGTCTGTCTTGTGGGGACTCGCTCCGTTACAGGTAGATAAGAGATCAACCAAAGGAATTGTATGCATGCATATAAGCATAACTAATGAACACAAGACACTGGGGGGTTGGGGTATGCCTGGGAGGGGGGGCAATGGGAAGATATGTATACATGTAACACATTAATAAAAAAAAAATTAAATTAATAAACAAAACAAAACAAAAAAACCCTGGCAACTAGCATAATGTTATATAATCAGTAATTGCTATCCCAGTCCCGCTAAGAATTCTATAAAGTCCCTGTAAAATCCATTAGTCTGCGAAGGCCTCTCTTACTGGCTCACTGCCTCCTCTGTGCCCAGACTCAGAATGATGAAGTGGATAAAACATGGAGTGAGCTCACATCATGGGGACAGAGAGGAGGCAATGTCCATGTGCCTAAAGAAAAAAGAAATACAAACAGGTCAATAATAGACAGTGACCTGAAAATGACCACAGGGCCAGGTGGGTCAGGAGAGATGGGTGTATTCAGAGCAATTGTAGAAGGCAAGCCCACGATCAGATTGAGAAGGATGGGAAGGAAAAGTATTCGCAGTGCAGTCTGCAATTGTCCCCATACGATTTGGGCTACTAAATACTGCCCTGATTAGGGGATACAGCGATGGAAAGCGATGGAAAGCGGTGGCAGGCCCCTACGAGGCTGTGGAGGATGACAAGACAACATGATAAACGGCTGGGAGTCAGGGAGGAAGGTGACTGAAAGCCAGAACTCAAGTTATCCGTTGCTGCTACTGCTTCTTCTTTTTCTTCTTTTGAGAGGAAGAGAGTGGGAGAGAGAGAGAGAAACATCAATGATGAGAGAGAATCACCAATGGGATGCCTCCTGCATGTCTCCCACTGGGAATCAAGCCTGCAACCCAGGCATGTGCCGTGACTAGGAATCAAACCATGACCTCCTGGTTCATAGTCGACCACTGAGCCACAGGGGCCAGGCTACCCACTGCTTCTTTTGTGAGAGGTCTGTGTGAGAAAACTGAGCACCAAAAAGTGTTGAGATGTAATGAACGACAGTGTCTCGTCAGATATAATATGACTAAGAAATGGAATTACTCTTGTGCCTCCCCAATAACAACCTGTCCTCAGCTTCAACTCTTTCCATCTCTTGGAGGCCCCAAATTTAGTCATCAGATCTTTCTCACATCAGCATAAAACCTGCACAAGTCCTAACAACTCCAGACTGTTCCAACCATCTCTTTGACTTTACTTCAAATTCTTGGCTTTCAAAGTAGGCAGCCAGAATCATCATGTCTAAACAAAACAAAACAAAAAAGAGCTCCCACAAAAGGTCACTGATCATTGATTAAGAGAGTCAATCACGTATAAAAAGACCCTTAACTAATGGTTGGGAATGCTAAGACCCTGAGTTGGCCTGCTGTCTCCTGGCTCAGTGCAGCTCCTTGATACACAGGAGAAGGCAGGAGCTCCTGGCACATGCAAAGAAGCTCCAGGGAGCACATCCGTAATACCTATTAATTTTGTTAATATTTGAGAGAGAGAGGAGCATTGATTTCCACTTACTAGTACTTATGCATTCATTGATTGACTCTTATATGTGCCCTGTCCAAAGATTGTACCCACTACCTTGGCATATGGGGACAATGCTTTAACCCAGTGGTCAGCAAACTCATTAGTCAACAGAACCAAATATCAACGATTGAAATTCCTTTTGAAAGCCAATTTTTTTTCTTTCTTTCTTTTTTTTTTTTTGAAAGCCAAATTTTTTAAAGTTAAACTTCTTCTAACACTACTTCTTCAAAATAGACTTGCCCAGGCCGTAGTATTTTGTGGAAGAGCCACACTTCAAGGGGCCAAAGAGCCGCATGTGGCTCGCGAGTCGCAGTTTGCCGACCATGGCTTTAATCAACTGCACTACCTGGGTAGGGCTCTTAATACTCATTAATTTGCTAAAAAAAAACAGTCACCAGGGCACCGAAGAATGAACAGAATAGTAAGAATCAGAAGGATCTCTTCCCTGCCAGCAGCCCGCATTTTCTCTCTCCAAGATTATCAGTTTTGCCTCGCTTTGCAGGCCTACCGAAGTTCTGGTTGGTGAAATTGCAGATAAGGGCAGTCACAAATGCTTCTTATTCCCATTTTCCCACATGGTTTCCCAGTCCCAGGTCCTAGGCTTGTTATTCTAGTGACCTCATCAGAGCCACACTGCAGAAAGGCAGGCCCGGAGGACTGCTCCCTGTGGAAGGATGGCTTCCTGGGGAGTCCCAGCTCTACACCCTACTATGGAATCCACTTGCCCAGGTGGGGGGTCATAGTGACTGCAGAAAATCATCGCAATCAGTACAAGGGCGGACAGGATCTTTCACAATGCTTTATTTTCCATTAAATAGCTAACTAGAATAAAATAAACCAGATGCTACCTCAGAGAACTAATAATACTTTATAATTGTGGTTATTGGGCAAATTACGGCAACAGAACAAGCAGAATGCTAGAAATAAGCTCCCTCTACTTATAAATACACTATTCTCGCTCACCCAGAAATCCCGTATCCAGAAATATTAACTAACACAGTTGAAATTTTATGCAGTTTATTCACAGGGACAGACCAATGGGTCTGACATGTTTACTACTTTTACTTTAGAGATCTTTCTAACTGGCTTAGTTATTTGTTTCTTAATAAATGTGAACTCCGGGATTTTTGTTCACTGATATCTCCTGCAACAAGGACAGAGCCTCAGTACCTGTTGAAGGTGAGAGAATGAGCCTTTACACGTTCTCTCAATTGGGCTATGGCCCAGCCCTCTCTCTTAAGTCACAACTCAATACCTAAGCCCCGAAGGACAAAAGACATTTGACTTAGCGACCCCAGTTTAAATGCTGTGGCAGACCATTTACTTGTAAATGGATACTCTAAGTAACTGGTAAGATGTCTTGTAGGGTTATCAATATTCTCTCTGTGCTCTCATGTGCACCGGAAATCTGCTTAGCAAACATCAATTTTCCCCTTTCCAGATAAACGTCTTGTTTCCTACTCGATTGTTGGCAAACTGATTGAAAGGAGCTGGAGAAAGACATTTTAGCTCATGGCCTAGCCTTCACCATTTGAAGGCTCTCTGGTTCGAACGCCACCTGGGCAGGAGTAGTCTGAGTAATTGTTTGATCCCCTCATATTACCGGGCATGTTGTAGGAACTAAGTGACCATGTCACTTCCCATTGTTCCTGCAGCACTTCTTTTGGATTAACATCCTGTTCAAGTTACAACAGTTTTGTGGCCAATCTGATATTTTTAATAAGGGCCAGAATCCACTAAATACATGATAGGCAAACTGTTCTTGCCAAGGTCTAATTAAAAACAAAACAAACAAACAACAAAAAAACAACAGCCTAGTCAGCGTGGTTCAGTGGTTGAGCATTGATCTATGAACCAAAAGGTCACAGTTGGATTCCAGGTCAGGGCACATGCCAGGGTTGTGGGCTTGATCCCCAGTAGAGGGTGTACAGGAGGCAGGCAATCAATGATGCTCTTTCATCACTGATATTTCTATCTCTCTTTTCCTCTCTCTTCTTCTCTAAAATCAATAAAAACATATTTTTAAAAATTTTAAATGTTTAAGAGCCATATTTTATTTTATTTTTAATTAAAAATAAAAATAGCTCTTTGGTGAGAGACGTACATTCTTTTTTTTATATATATATATATTTTTTTTTTATTGATTTTTTACAGAGAGGAAGGTAGAGAGATAGACAGTCAGAAACATCGATGAGAGAGAGACATCGATCAGCCACCTCCTGCACGCCCCACAGTGGAGATGTGCCCGCAAGCAAGGTAAATGCCCCTGACCAGAATCAAACTTGGGACCTTTCGGTCTGCAAGCCAACGCTCTATCCACTGAGCCAAACCAGTCTCGGCAGAGAAGTACATTCTTATAACCTAGAATATCAGCTTTATCAAACAGCAGACTGTCAGTACTTTTTTAATCAAGAAGTTTCTGTCCAGGCATCTTTGGAAAATAACCATGAGGGGCAGATAAGCAGTTCTCTGATCTTTTTTACTTATATAGCACTTAACCAAACCCAAAGTGGGTTATCAGGCATTCTCTATTCTTCAAGCAACTCCTCAGAAGACTGACAACCAAATTCCTCAATCCCAAAATAACATAAATTGTAAATTATCCCACTGACTAAAACAGCTTTTCGAGAAAAAGGAAGAGTTAAGAAACACTAGCATATTAATATTTTTATATATTGCCAATCACACCTTATCTCAGAAATGTTAAAATGAGGAGATAAAATAGTACATCTTAGATTTAGAGACTAGACTCTTCTCATTTTGTAGCAACTTGCCCAAAGTCAGTCCAAAGCTGTACCTGCAGGACTAGGGCCTGGGCATCTTCATGAGTCTCTCACGCAACAGTAGCTGGGCACCAGCAAGTTTGGGCACTGGAAAAACAGAGATGAAAAAGGGGCAGCCCCTGGCCCTGCTCCCAACCTCTGCAGGGAGGGGCTCTGTTCTCTGCCTGGGCAGACAGGTAGGAGCCAGGGCGAAAGCCAGAGGAGCACAAACAGCTCCCCCTTCCCCAGAGGAATGACAGCCTGGACATTCTTGCTGCTAAACCTGGGAGTGTCCCAGTCCCCAGAGCCCAGCATGCCACGAACCTCACCCAGGTAGGTCCCGGCGAGAGCAGCACATTCCTGACCCCAGCCTTTGCCCTCACAGCTGTCCGGTTTGGCGGGAGACAGGCACACCTGAGGTTTCCCCCAGCGAGTTTTACATGCAGAGAAGGTGGCCTGGGAAAACACCCATCAAACTGTTCGCCGGGTAAGCCTGAGGTACGGGGCAGATGGGGAGAGCAGAATGTCCTTTATTCCCTCTGTCATCTGAATTATTTTAGAGATAATTTTGAAAATTCAAACCTGGAAAAAGAAACCAAATAAAGATCATGCAATTTGAAAGCAGAAAGATTCGGGTTGAAATCGAGGCTTTCCCATGGACTGGTTGTGTGTCCAGGTAGAAGTAGCTTCCAGGCCTCCATTTTCTACTTTCTTCACGGGAGCTGTTCTGGGGTCCTCCCCCAAATACTTTAGTTCCTGCCACAGCATTCTCTCCACCTTCCTCACAGTCCTGGTCACACTGTGGGGTCAGTCTGTTCATGGGCCCCTCCAAGGAAGGGGTGGTCACCCTCTTTTGCTTTTACCTATTACTATACCTGACACATTAGTGTTTTCGGGGGGAGGGGGAATAATAAATACATTGTAGGGGAACGCACTGAGATGCAATGTGGCTCCAGCAGCAAATGCATCCGGGACATGTTGAACTCAACTCTCTGTAGCCTCAGGCTTGGTGGACTATCACCACCATGCCCTCTGAAGGAGGTTCATGAAAGTACAGAGTGTGACAACTGCCTGATGTTATCTGCTAACTTAGGAATGCATTGTTCTTTCTGGTGGTCCAACTGACTACCCACCATTGGTTTTACTATTAACCCCATGCGGAAAGAAATCCTGTCCTGGGAGGACTGTGGATACTTCCTCGCCGGTCACCACTGGGAGCAGCTACCTCGCACATGTATGTAAGTTTCTCCTATTAAAGCTCTTATGGCCCAGCTGGTCTGGCTTAGTGGTTGAGCATGGACCTATGAACCAGGTTTCAGACTCCATCCCCAGTAGGGGACGTGAAGAAGGCAGCTGATCAATGATACTCTCTCATCATTGATGTTTCTCTCTTTCCTCTCTGAAATCAAGTAAAAAATAATATATTAACAAAAAATAAAGCTCTTATGAATTTAAATAAGCTATATGTCACTTCTCCAGAATGGGTTCTGAATTTAGACTTGTGGGGCTTTTCCCCAACATAAATAAAAAATGAAAATAAATAAAATCATCTGGAAAGGTATATAGGCAGAGAACATAAACAAACACCATTCAGTATATTGTATATACTATGGTCACAGCTTAAATCTTTTTAAAATCTGTTTCAGAATAGTGGCAGTTTCTTCCTCTAACTTTCCATTGCTGCATAGCTGCATTCACCAATATGTCATGTGGGGGTGGGAAGAGATGGGGAGAAGTATTTTAGGATTTGTTGGAAAAATTACATGAGAAGTGGAGTCACTTGAATTAAAGTCTTTCTACTTCCACCACTACGCCAAAACAAATATTCCAGATTCATCCTTCCTCAGTAAAAAAAAAAAAAAAAAAGCACCTCCCACTTCGTTTTTCCCATCAGTTTACTCAGAGCTTGTCTTAGGAGTATAGCAGAGGCCCCAGTGTGAGGGCCAGAACGATGAGCAAAAAGCAGATGGGCCTGAAAGATGAGTCATCAGAAGGTCGATGTGCATGCAGATCAAGAGCAATAACTCACCCTACGGGGAGATGAATCAAAATGCAGTTTCATTTCTCCCCAGGACTTCAGGCACTAATGGGAAGTAAAAAACTGGATTTCCTCAAATTCTAGTACAGGATGAGCCACAGAAACACTGCTTTTATTACAATTGCGAGGGGGCCTGGGGAAAGTAAATTGCATCAGAAGAGTTCAGATTTTCTGGAAATATTTTATGACCCCACGCATATGAAACACCATAGAATAGGAAAAAGGCGTAATCTCAAAGGAACACTCCAAGTGTATTCTTCTCACCACTCAAAAACCTTTCGTGAACACACCGGTCAATACCATGTAAAAGTCCAATACCAAGCTATTCTCCTTCAGGGAAACGATCATAAGGATAGAACCCAAAATATGGAAGAAGTTCACTCCACAATGATGTTCAAAGCAGGGCAATTTACAACGTGGTGACTTCATTGCCTGATAGGTATCCTGATCGCTAAACCTCAATGCAATGCAAATCCAGGCTGGACTTCTACGTTAAGTAGAAACAATATAGTCAAGGATCTTTACATTTGTAGATCCCTCTACAATTTCAAAAGCACAAATATGCAAAGAAAACACGCCCCCCCCCTTTTTTTTAAGAACTAAAGGAATAGTGGGAAGAAAAGCATCATGTTCTAAAAGTACATATACACCTGTGTTTTGCAAATCCTTCATGCATCCTGGTTGTGCCTCTGGGTCATTGTATAACCTTAACCCTGAACTAGATAGCTAAAGATAATCTGTGGCAAATAACAGAGAAACTGTCAGAGGCCCCATAGCCAGCTTCACTTCTCAGTCACATAGGCCAAAGAAATAGAACCCCTGGATGAAACTGAGCCCACTCCTATTCTCTGTCCTTACCCTTGAGCCTTACTGTTCCAGATCTCAGCTTACTTGAGATCAGAAATAAAGTATTTACTTTAATATGATGGTACTTGATATGTTTTTATTGAGCAATAAAGAGAATGCATTTAAGCCTGTAGCAAGTACCTAGAACAGGACTTGACCATTAACCGAGGATCTTTTCCCTTGACAAGGTTAAAATCTCCTCATAATGGACTCAGCCTTCTCTTGGAAATCAACATCTCCAATATTAATCAAAGATTATAGAAATCCTGTCCCCCTGCCAGTCATGGACTGAGTTAAGGAAAAGGCAGGGGCCCAATCCTTGCCAACAACTTGAGGGAAAGTCTTTTAAGAGCTTCTTGGAAAGGTTTCCTCACTACTGAGGAGACATGAAGACGTGGCTTTGCCCCTTCCAATGGGTGTTGCCTTTTTCAGTGTGACCTGATCCTTCAAACTACACGGTAGCTATCCTGGAACCATAATGTGAACCAGGTAGAGAATAAAACCAACTCATGGCAGGGACAGAGTCAAGAGAATCGCAGAGAAGCAGTCAGAGCCCAGACCTCCTGCTCCTGAACTTTCTACCACATCAAGGAATTCTTCTCCTGATTATCAAAGCCGGTCCAGGTTGGAGTTTCTGTTCCTTACACCCCACTGATACATTATCTACACATGCCACTTACCAATCACACTCAGACACATAGACTAGCCCTATGCAGTAGCCTCATGTCTTCACATATGAGGCTTTCTAAGCGTATATCAGATCTAAATTTGATTTCCTGAAATCTAAAAGGAACAGGAGAGAAAAGGAGACACTGGTTTGCACAGCTGTACAAAAGGAACACACACTGCTGGTTCCCATCACATGGGTAACTATAGAAGCAAAGACACCACACTGATTCCCACTGATGTTTCCAGCCCCACCCCCACAAATGACAACAAACTCTACATCTAGAAGCCTGATGAACTTCAGCTGCCTCTCTCTACCCAGACAGTGCTGTATTGTGAACTACCCAGAGAAAAGAAAGAGGGAGAAGGAAGAGGAAGAGTAGTCTTTTCTTCCCAGGATAATAATGACCTTTGGCTAAAGCATCCAAAGTTACTGGTGAAATATGTTGTTTTGCAATTGATACCTGAAGCTTCTTTTTTTTCCTTTCTCAAAAGTGACAGTACAAAATATAAGTTATTCAACTGTTCTTTGACAATGACAATGAGTGATTTTTATTGCAAGCCAGATATCAGCTAATCTTTTGTCTCTCTTCCTAAGCCAGGATTGGGGAACCTTTTTTCTGCCAAGGTCCATTTGGAGATTTATAACATCACTCAAGGCCATACAAAATTATCAACTTAAAAGTTAGCCTCCTATATTTGCTCAACATTTAACTAACTCACATCTAATGCCTTGACAGGGCTAAACTAAATGATTTCTTGGGCCTTATACAGCCCACAGGCTAGACATTCCCAACCCCTGACTAAATCCATCACGTTTTTGAGTTTGCAGCTTCCTGAAGTCCAAACCAGTCCTTAGGGCTTCTGGGCACCATTCCAATGAGTTTAGTCAACACCTACTCAACATCTCTGCTGATCTCAGCCTCAACCTTGACCTGTCATGTCCCATAATCTTCACCTCCAGTCCATTTCAGTCACGTATTCCCAAAGTCACACCGTCAACCTATCATCACTGATGCCAACATTTACTTCTAAAATCTAGAGTTGTTGTGAGAATTAAGTATCTCTTTCTAACCTCAACTTTCTATCTCCACAAATCTCCAACTTTTCAGTTAGTTTTCAATCTCCTTGAGCCCTTAGGTTCCTTGCTCCTACATTTTCTCTCATATCATCAACTTTTCTTTTAATTATTATTTTTAAATTTTTTTAATCTTTATGGTTGAAAGTATTACATATATCCCCTTTTTTCTCCCATTGACCCCTTATTGCCCACCTCCTCTCTCACTTCAGGCCTTCACCATCCTATTGTCTGTGTCCATGGGTTATGCATTTAGGCATACAAGTTCTTTGGTTGATCTCTTCCCACCCAGGCACCCATGCCCATATGGTCAACTTTTCCTGCTCTCATTTCTTCTTCTTAGAGGCACCCCTTCTTTTTCTGGCACCCCCACTCCTTCTAAGTTACCAATCCCCAATTCCCTATCAATGCAAACATCCAAACATTTCCACTCCTATAACTGGTAAGGAAAGTTTTGCTAGAGAAAATCTCTCAACCTTGCAGATTATTGATGCAACATAATTATCATTTCCAACACAGACTAAGATCTCGGAGTGACTCAGCAGTTCTATGTTGTACCTGTCCTATGCACATGATGGTTACTCAAAATCCTAAGTGACCTATGTACCTTTCATTTCCAGCAGTACAGCATAATGGTAAACAGCTTTGCTTCCTGGTTATGTCTCTTAGTCACTATATAATCTTAGGCAAGATACTTATTTCCTCAATGTTTCAGCTGTCTCATTTGTAAAGTTAGAATAATAATTTCATCTTCCCAGAGTTGTTTTTTTTAAAGAAATTCATGAGTTTACATACTTAATTTTAATAATGCTTAGAACATAGAAAGTGTCCAAAATATGTTACTTGTTATTTTATAGAGAGAATGAGCTATTGTATGGACTTTCCTCTATTTTCTTTCCTTTCACTATTTCTCCAGTTTATTCATATTTGCATGCATGCTCATCTCTTTTCTGCCTATTTCAATAATAGATATGCCCTTCTGTATTTAATGTCTCTGTAAACATCCTTTCTCCTCTTTTCCATATTTTGAACCTAGACCTTTTCACTGACTAAAGAGAATCCAAATCTCCCATCTTAAAAGCAGAAAGGAAGACAGTAAGATAGGAAAGAAGGGAAGAGAAGGAAAGACAAGGGCAGAAAATCCCCTTCAGTCTCCCCAGATACCACCAATTGCTTTCTTCCCCTTGTAAAGCCAGCCCCGTAAGGATGTGTGCTCACTGACTAGCTCCTCATCCTGTTTCTCATTCCCACCTCAGTGGTACACCTCCCTTACATACCATTCAAGCTGTTGTTGAAGGTGCACAATGACTCCTAACTCTGCCATTCTTTCTTTTCTTTATTCAATAAATCTTTATTTTCAGACTATTACAATTGTTCCTCTTTTTCCCCCCATATCTCCCCTTCACCCAGCTCCTATCCCTCCCTCTGCACTTACCCATCCCCATTATCCTCAACCATAGGTGTATGATTTTTGTCCAGTCTCTCTGCACCCCCTCAACCCAAGAACTGTCAGTCCACTCCCTTTCTACACCCAATTCTATTATATTCACTAGTTTATTCTGTTCATCAGATTTCTAATTCACTTGATTTTTAGATTCACTTGTTGATAGATATGTTTTTGTTGTTCATAATTTTTATCTTTACCTTTTTCTTCTTCTTCCTCTTCTTAAAGAGTGCCTTTCAGCATTTCATATAATCCTGGTTTGGTGGTGATGAACTCCTTTAGTTTTTTCTTATCTGTAAAGTTCTTTTTCTGCCCTTCTATTCTGAATAGCTTTGCTGGGTAGAGTCATCTTAGTTGTAGGTTCTTGCTATTTATCACTTTGAATATTTCTTGCCACTCCCATCTGGCCTGCATAGTTTCTGTTGAGAAGTCAGCTGACAATCATATGGGTGCTCCCTTGTAGGTAATTTGTTTTTCTCTTGCTACTTTTAATATTCTCTTTTTGTCTTTTGCTCTTGGCATTTTAATTATGATGTGTCTTGGTGTGGTCCTCTTCGGATTCCTTTTGTTCAGGGTTCTGTGTGCTTCCTGGACTTTAAGTCTATTTCTTTCACCAGGTGGGGGAAGTTTTCAGTCATTATTTCTTCAAATAGGTTTTCAGTATCTTGCTCTCTCTTCTTCTGGCATCCTCACTATTCTGATGTTGGTATGCTTGAAGTTGTCCCAGAGGCTCCTAACACTATCTTCCAATTTTTAGATTCTTTTTTCTTTTTGGTTTTCCAGTTGAGTATTTTCTGCTTCTTTGTATTTCAAATCTTTGACTTGATTGTTGTGTTCCTCTAGTCTTTGTTAGGTTTCTGTATAATATTTTTTATTTCAGTCAGTATATGTTTAATTTCTAGTTGGTCCTTTTTTATCTCCTCTTGGGACTTGCTAAATTTATCCATCTTTTCTAGGAAATTCTTAAAAAACCTTATAACCCTGGTTTTGAACTCTATATCCTGTCATTTGTTTTCCTCCATTTCTTTCGTTAGTGATCTGTTCCTTTGCCTCTGCATTTTCACTGCTTTCCTGAGTTGGTAGAGTAGCTTTGTGTGCTAGGTGTCCTACATGGCCCTGTAGCTACGCCTCCCCAGTTACCTGAGGTGGACTCCCTTGGTGCACCCCTATGGGGACTGTGTGTACAGCCTTGTTGTAGTTAAGTTTTGATTGTTTTGGTATCACTGGGGGGAATTGATTTCCAAGCCAATTGTGAGGATCAGCTGTGTCTACACAGGCAGAACTTCTGTCCTGGAGTCAGCCTTATGATACAGGACTTGCAAAATTGCAAAAGCCTCTGTGTTCATCTTGGATGGGGTGGAGTCTCAGGGCTGAGCAGACAGCCTTGGCTTCCCGTCAACCCTGCCCTACATGGCCCCTGGGTCTCAGTGTCCCTTGGTAATCACTGCAGCCCTCTCTGCTATCTCCACCATTCTTAAGTAGCTAACCTCTTAACACTGTTTGGCTTCTCATCACCGAACTTCTCCCTGGAATTTACACAACAGGAGTCTCTCCTTTTTATGAGTTTTTAAGTTAAGTTACTACATTTTTTTCCTTGTAACTAAATTTGCCAAACAGCCAGCCAGCATTGAGGGCAGGTTCTGTGTCAATAAAACAAAATGAAGCTTCAGACCCATATGGAATGGAACTTACTCCTGGGCCTAATTGGGGCCACACCTAGAATATAGCAGTCACTGTTCTAATTCCAAAAGGAAGAACCAAGACTTGGGGAAAATGTCTGGATTTTAAAAGTCAAGGAACTACAATACTTCTTAAGAAATCTTGTTATGCCAAAAAATATTACAATGTACTGCGAATCCACTAGCTAAACATTCAAGTTTAACTTCTCATTCAGTACCTAAATATCCACGTAGAAGGAGCCCTATAGTTTTGTGCAGGATGCAGGGTTTTCAAAGAAAAAGAACACTTCCTTGCTCTGACCCTGCTCCACCCCCACCACACACATATACAAGTCATGCTCCAACACTTGACAGTTATGCACAAGCATATGTTGGAAAATAGCAAATTAACATATAAAAAGGAAACTCCATTGTCCAATGTGCATTAGGTTAATATGAGTACAGAAGAGGGCATCTGACCCCAAATAGCTCTTCCTCAGGATTTCATCTTTGACCCATCTTATGTCCCTTTATAAACACTCTCCTTTGATAATTAGTTCCACATATGTCTCTTGAACAGAGTCTCTATGTTGATAGCTCCCAATCAATATTTCTTGCCCAGAATATCTAACTGCTTATTTGGCTTTTTCTCTCTACAAGTATGGAGAAAATAGTTAATGAGACCAGCCCAGCCAGCATGTCTCAGTGGTCGAGCATCAGCCTATGAACCAGGAGGTTGTGGTTTGATTCCCGGTCAGGGCACATCCCCAGATTACAGGCTCAATCCCAAAGTGGGACATATAGGAGGCAACTGATCAATGATTCTCTTTTATTATTGACTAGAGGCCCAGTACACAAAATTCGTGCACTGGTAGGGTCCCTAGCAGCTGCTGGCCAGATACTCCCTCCCTTTCCCTGACCACCTGCTGCCACCAGCTGGAGCCTTCCTCCCTTCCCCTGCCAGCCCACCTCCTGGTCAAACTCCTAGAAGAACTCAGGTAGAGAGGGAAATTTGCATATTATGCTTTTATCATACAGAATGTTTCTATTTCTCTCTCCTTCTCCCTTCCTCTCCAAAGTCAATAAAATCAAATTTTTTTAACCAACAGTTAAAGCATAATTTGGGAAAGCTAACTGGTAACAGTGGGGGAGAACTTCCATGAGTATTTAAAAATAAGAACAAATGTCATTACAAATAAAGCAGTGTCCTAAATCAGTGTTCTTTTATGTTCTATATCAATCACCTCACCACATTTTTTTCAAAAATAGTAAATACTAATGACAAAAAAAACCTTAAAATTAGTCATATTTTAAGTCAGATGAAGCCAGGTTTAAACTGCTATCTTTCTTATATTAGTCCTATACAATGTTTTTCTTATATAAACGTGGTTCCTTCATGGGCTATGTATGAGTAGGATTGTTTCGAAGTTATAGTTTCAGAGACCTGAAATCACTATTTCAAGAAATATGACTGCTTTTAAGAGATAAGGATGAACTCACTCCCATGAAAATTATAACCTTAATTTGCAATATGTTAAATGAACCAGAAAATGGTTCATGTTCTCAAAAATATTTTGAAAAATTATAAAGTCAACAGATAGTTTACGTGTTGGTGAGTTAAGATTTTATGTTACAAGTTTGTTCTTATGCATAAACCAGGGAGCCATAGACAGATGTGGATGGGGGAGGGCTGTGATTTTTATAGTGATTTGGAACTTGAAAACTAGGTTCAGGTCTCCTCTATAGTCTTAAGTGACTCATATTACATCCATCAGAGAGACTCAGAATGTGGAATTTATCTCCAGACTCAGAGAGATGAGCTATTTTCAAGATACATTTGGTACCCTAAGAAAATGAAACATTACATTTTCTTAATCGAAGCAATCAGAAGGCAGTAAGAGGTGAGAGTCAAAAAGTTGAAATATTGTATTTCAAATATTTTCTCTCAACTTCAGTCACATAAATAAAAGTAAAATCCTTCACTATCTTTGGTTATCAGGTCATGATTGGAACTCTGTGTTTCCTTTCTTGGATAAACCACTCCCAGATTTCCTGTTTTCATTTCTGTTTGTTTCTTCATTTCATCGTTTGTTTGTTTTAAGATGAACACGTGTAAAAATTTTTATTGAACTCATGTGAAATCCAGGCAGATGTTGCTTAACAGAGGAATATTGGTTTTGCCAAGGAGAGGAGGATTGCCAATGGAAAGGTGTGCATTTGCAAGTCTACAGATAAGAGTGGTTTGGTATTGCTGTCAGCTGCTTACAATTTACAGAGCTGTATAATCTTTCAAAGCAAATGTTACTGCTATGAATTAGACAGCCCAGGAGGGTGTGTTGTAGAGAGATGAAGCACTGAGTGATAGTAACCGAGTCACAGAAACGCAAAATTTTATTGGCAGAAACCCATCTGCATTCAACAAACACCTGCAGAGGTCTGAGCAAGGAGGCATGGGCTGCATCCTTAGAAAGGTGTTTTGATGGAGAAGGAAGGTGCCTGCCTCCTTCTCCATGGGGCCATAGATAACACAGCCTCCCTTCCTCTGGCCCAGTTCTCTCTAAGGCCAACGCTGCGCCTGGAGCTTGCATTGCCCCTGTGCCATGATCCAGCATGTCTCCTGCTTCCAATTCTTTTTTTCTTTTTTTGAAAACTCATCTTTATTGTTGAAAATATTACAGGTGGCCCCCTTTCTCCCCTCTTTGGCCTCCTCCATCCTGCTTCCACCCCCTCGCCAGCCCTTCACCACACTATTGTCTGTGTTATGCATACATGCATATAATTTCTTTCGTCAATCTCTTCCCACCCCCACCTTTCCCTTTAAAATTCTTCAGTGTGTTGCATGCTTTCATTTCTTTCTTTCTTTTTTAAATATATTTTTATTGGCTTCAGAAAGGAATGGAGAGGGAGAAATAGAAACATCAATGATGAGAGAGAATCACTGATCTGCTGCCTCCTGCACATCCCCTATTGGGGATCAAGCCCACTACCGGGGCATGTGCCCTTGACCGGAATTGAACCCAGGACCCTTCAGTCCACAAGCCAATGCTCTATCCACTGAACCAAACCAGCCAAGGCTCTGTGCTTTCATTTCTTAAAAGTACTTGTAACTTAAAGACCCTTGTGAAAAAACCTGAGCTGCAAATCTTTCTAGATTTGTTACTATAGTTTTCCAATCTTTTACAGCTATCTATTCCATACCAAAGTAGTATTAGCATGTTTTTTGATGTTACTTTTTTAACTTCATAGTTTTTTTTAGATAAAATTCACTATTTTAATGATTTTAAAGTGTACAATTCAGTGGTTTTTAGAACATTCAAAATATTGTAAAACCATCACCACTATCTAATTCTAGAACATAGTCTTTACCCACTAAAGAAACTCTGTACCCATTATTAGTTACTCTCAAATCTCCCCAGGCCCATACCCTGACAATCACTAATATACTATTTGTCACTATGAATTTACCTACTGTGGACATTTCCTATAAATAGAATCATACGATATGTGGCCTTTTATATCTGAACTCTCTCGCTTAGCTTGTTTCCTTGATTTACCCATGTTGTAGCATGTCTTGATAGTTTAATATGGCTTACTTTTATGAACTTATATGGCAATCAACTTAGTTTTCATAGAAATAGCATTATCTGTTTGCTATTCACATTACATCAGTATTTAATGAAATTGCAAAATTACAATACAAGTACGTACTACTAGAATAAGTAGGACTATGACCAAACACTAGCTGTCAGTGTGGACCTGAACTGCTAAAAAGCATCCTACACCACTGTATTATGATGGGAGTTATTTGCCACAAAGGTCTATGCTCTGAGCAAAGACAAGGATGTATTTCAGAGGGAAAGGAGAGGGTTGGTTAACCCAACGAGTCGTTTTAGTGTTGGTCAATACTCCATTACCCAGGATGGAAGGATATGGATACTGAGGCTGTAGAGGTGACAAGTGTCTATTATACAACCCTACACATCCTCAACTGGTCCCCACAAGGAAGTCTTCTGTCTTCAAAAAGAAGCATCGATGTGTTCCCATACAGACAGGTGTACCTTTCTGCCTCTATAAAAGCTGTACCATCCTCCCCTTCTTTCAAGGAGCCATTCAGAAAGTCTTCCCTAAGTCTCGACTCCTCACAGTGCCTACATGCTCTCTCTCCTTCCTTTTAACTTCCAAAGCACTTGTCTATCTCATGGTGGCTTTAACAAGCACTATGGCTAGTTACAGAGTGTTTTTTCTTCCGACCTGGGTGCTGATTCAGAGGCAGGTCTGTGCCCTGATATCCCTGACAGCCACCAACACAGCACAATTTTTACACGAATCTTTAATAAGAAGTCTAATAAATATTTTGTAAGTAAATAATGAATGAGCACATTAGTTAAGTACTTAATTGATGGTGCATAACTTCCTACCTGGCTACAAAGCAACTCCATTCATCAATGAGTGGTAAAAGAACTAGGGATGCAGATCCCAGAGCAAAGTGGGGTGCAAATGAAGAAAATCAACTGCTCTGGGTGCCTGGCATCAATCACAAATCATGACGCCCCTCCAGGGGTTTAACAGAGATCACTTTCTAATGAGACGATGTGATAATGACACTTCCTGATGTCCTTCGATATAGAACAAATTGAAAACAGAGGCAATCCTTGTCCTCAAAATCTTCTTATGTCTTCAAATGTGGATTTGTTTTTTTCCCAATTAAATTAGGATCCCACTTTAATGAATGAGTTTTTAGAAAGGTATTCCTAAGCATAGCTTCCAAACAGGCAATTTTTAAAAGCAAAGCAACTGGTTAGGTAAGGAATGCATAAACAGCCCCCAAAGCTGCACTGAGTACTTTTTTTTTTTTGGCTGTATACAACTGCAAAACGGCCAAGTTCGTTTTGATAAGCCTTTGTTAAAAACAATAAACATGCCCGAGCTTGCAAACCATGCCATTTTGAAGAAAAAGCAATTGAGAGAATTGGAAAAGGCATAAAACTGCAAAGTCTGATTAAAAAGAAAAACCTCTGTGGTAACGGATTCACCAGTAAGTCACAACGGAAATGTGGAAGGAAATGGAAGACAACGTAAGGTGAGGCCAAATAAAAGCAGAACACCATCTTCCTAAACAAATAAGCTACATCTCACAATTACAATTACCATCTGCAACGCTAAGGTGGGGGCACAACCAAGAAAACTAATCTTCCCATGCTTCATTAAGTTTAATGTCACCACAGTGACGCCCTTGCACTGAAGGAAACAAAATCTCGGGGACTTTTGAATCAACACACATAAAATAACCAAATGTGGGGATTACTATTCTTATACAGTAGAATGTCAGTTCATGAAAGTCTAATTAGCTTCATCTGAATTTGCTTCTTTGTTTTCGGTGATTATAAAACCAGCAGAATCATAGGATTGGAAGGAAGATAATTTGGAACATTTATGTTTGTCTCCCTACTTTAGCCAAAACTGACATTCTCTTCTATCAGCCAAATAAAATCCTGGGAAAATTCTAATGAGTGAATTGTGACTTGAGCCCCACAGTGTCAATGTTCTTCGTTTTAATCGTGACATATCCCAAAGGCCCAGAACAGCACTAGGCACCGAGTAGGCACTCAAAGAATATCTGTTCAATTGAACTAATTGTGAAAACATGAAAAAAAAGGAGCAATACAATGCTAAATAAGTTCCTTTAAAATTCCTTTCTCAGCTCCCTTAGAGGTCATGGTGTTAATCACAACACACAAGTAGGTCTGCATACAAACCACTTTTCTAAAGTCGGCTCCAAAGTCAAATCACACCTTTAACTAACCAATCATCACCATAGGGAGCTGAGAATCAGACCAAGAAGAGAATGGGGTAAATTGAGTCCGCCTGTTGTGATTATGTTACTTCTCTTCTTCTGAAAGTTCCCCTGGGATGTATCAGCACATTCATCTTCATATAAGGAGGATGTAACTATTATTTAAAATTAAGAGTTTCTGCCCCATCAGTGTGGCTCAGAGGTTGAGCAATAACCCATGAACCAAGAGGTCGCTGGTTGGATCCCTGTAGGGGGCATACAGGGGCAGCCTATTAATGATGTTTCTCTCTCATCGATGTTTCTATCTTTCTATCCCTCTCACTTCCTCTCTCTCTAAAGACCAATAAAAACATTTTTTTAAAAAAAATTAAGGGTTTTCTAGATGGTTTAACTCAGCGGATAGACCGTCGGCCTACAGACTGAAGGGGCTCACGTTTGATTCCAGTCCAGGGCAGGTACCTCAGTTGCAGGCTCCTGCCATGGGGTCCTGGTCTGGGCACATGCAGGAGGCAACCAATAGATGTATTTCTCTCAAATCTAAGTTTTTCTCTGTCTTTCCCCTCCCACTCTCTCTAAAAAATCAATGGGAAAATATCCTCGGGTAAGGATAAAAAAAAAAAAAATTAAAGGTTTTTATTTTTTTTACTTGTGTTACAAAGATGGCTTGACTAAATCAACTTATCTATTTCAGAAGCCCACTAGTTAAGAAAAACTAAATGAAAAATAAGAGGAAAATGATATGAGTAGATGATTCTAGTCATGTAATTTTTTTGTTCAAAATTCCTGTTAGCAATATGCTTTGAAAACTGAATTCAGCTCTGGCCGGTTTGGCTCAGTGGATAGAGCGTCAGCCAGGGTTCGATTCCTGTCAGGGGCGTGTACCTTGGTTGCAGGCACATCCCCAGTAGGGCGTGTGCAGGAGACAGCTGATTGATATTTCTCTCCCATGGATATTTCTAGCTCTCTCTCCTTCTCCCTTCCTCTCTGTAAAAAAAATCAATAAAATACATATATTTTTTAAAAACTGAACTCATTGGGAAGAAGAAGACCTGGATTCTGGTGCTGGTTCCATCACCATTTCACAGTATGAGCTTAGCCAATCCTTGCCAAGTGGAATCTGAACTTCCTGGGCTGTAAGATGAAGATTTGAATAAATGATCTCTAAAAGCCTTTTCCATTTTCAAGAACCTGTGATTGTAAGGGGCCAAATGCAGGCTCTTAACCACTGCTCCCAAGTTCCATCCTTTATTTCTTCTAACAGGCACCTTGGAGGGGTGAGACCCATTAGCCTAATCTGGCATAACATTCACTGGTGGGGAGGGGAGGTGGAGGGACCAACTATGCAGGGGCAGTTGGTGATTTTTTAAATCTCATGGCCTGGGAAACCTGTGGACATCTGTGTTTCTGAAGTTGGCAAGCCTGAAGCCTTCCCCCCTGGGGTAAAAGCTGGCGGTGCCCCCAGCATGCCCAGGTCTCGGCAAAGAAACAACTAAGGGTGAACTGAGTAGAGCCCCTGCGGAATGGAAGGATTCACCCACTGTGCTGGCAGTCCCATGAACTCAACATTAAAAAAAAGAAAAAGAAAAATGTTATAAGAAGTTGAGAAAGCTGAGCTGTGAAAACGGCAGGCTAACCGAAGAGCCCCAGGACTTATGTTCGTGCCCCCACAATTTGGCCACGAACACTTTTCTCTTGAGTCCGTACTGGAGGTATCATCGCCTTCCTCACGCAACTGAGAAATTAACTCCAGTCCATGCAAGATGCTGGAGGCCGCTGTGCGGTTCGCACCCCGCACACGAGAAACTACCAGCCGCGGCCGAAGGGAGACCCTGACAGACCCACGGAAGACGCGATCCTGCGGAAAGGCGCTTTCCATCGCGCGGAGAAGTCAGTCTGCGCTCCAGAGCCCCGGGCGCCGGAGATCAAAGCCGCTCCCCTCCGCCGCCAGCTGCGCACTCACCACCGGCCGCACCCGACGGGCGGGCGGGCGCGTGTCTCCCCGGACCCAGCGGGCGCCCCGAGGGGCCCGGGCTGGGGTGGCGGGCTCCCGGCGCCTCGCTGGGCGCTGGGACAAGCGGGGAGCGAACGGAGCGCCCTCCACCAGCTCCACCAAACCCAGCCCTTACACCCCGCCGCCCGCCGCCCAGGGTGCCCGCCTCGCCGGAGCCACGGCGCCACTGCGCGGCGCGGGAAGAGGGTGAAGCCAGCGGCTCCCAGGCCCTCGCGCTGGGGGGGTCCGCGCGCCGTAAGGGGCCTCGGGAGACTGCGCCCGGGGCGCCCGGGGCGCCCGGGGCGCCCGGGGCGCCCGGGGGCCAGGCACCAGCGCCGCGCAGCCCGCCCCAGAGCGCGGAGGTCCCTCCCTCCCTCCCGCTTCCCCCCGCCTCGCTGCGTCCTTACCTCGCGTGGACCGCTGCAGCCCCGCCGGTGGCGCACGGACATGCCTCTCCAGGATGCACCCACCGTGCCGCGTCCTAGGGCGGTGGCCCCTTCCCGGGCCCCAGGCGCTGCGGACGGCGCTTCCGAGGGGCGGGGAGCGCGAGGGGCGGAGGCGCCCGCGGGGCTGGTGTTGGGCCCGCAGGCGGCACGCGGGCAGGAGAGTGTGGCGGGGAGAATCCCAGGGCTCAGTCCCCCCGCGCCCCCCACTCCGCCGTGGACTCTCTGCCGGGCGGGCGAATGGGTTTCTCCCTGGGATCCGCTCTACACCGTGCGCCTGGGCGAGGGGTGAGGGGCGCGGGGGAGGAGGGACGCCTCGCGGTTATGTAATCCATGGGCTCGCCGTGTCCCGAGCCAGCTCGCCCCGGGACGGCCGGACCCTCCCCACGAACGGTCACCCGTGCCCCTGACCTAAGCGAGCGCAGGGGACCCGGTGTTCCCGGAAAGAACTTCTCCCCGCCGAGGCAGAGAACACCCTCTGGGGAGAGAAGTCAAGGGCTCCCTGGGAAGTACGTGCCCCGTCTGGGATCGGCCAGGCAGCCCTTCCCATTGCACAGCCCGGGAAACCGAGGCCTGGAAGTGCTGGTTAACAGCGCTGTCTCTTTAGTGTTGGAGCGTCGGCCAATGAACCAGGAGGTTACGGTGGGATTCCTGGTCAGTGTTGGCAGCCAAGCAATGATTCTCTCTTATCACTGCTGTTTCTCTCTCCCTCTCCCTCTCCCTCTCCCTTCTTCTTTGAAATCAAGTTTTTTTTAAAAAGGTTGCCTTTAAGTCCGCTGTCCGCCGTCTCACTGGCCTGAACAAGGAGCTGCCTGAGACTGCCAAGTGGTACCCATGGAAGGCAGGTACCAGACTCACCTTCATTCAGTCAGGTCTCCATCCTGGCTACATCAACAGCACGGCCATCATTTGGAAATGCAGTATCTCCGGTCCAGTCTCAGAATCTCTAAACCATCACTTGCATTGTAACAAGAATCCCTAGGTCATTGAGTTGAGCATCCATCAAAGTGTCAAAATGAGTTCGACTTTCAGAGAAATTTGACAAGGGAACTAGAGAGGTACAGGGCGGAGGCCACACAATACGTTAGAGCAGTGGTTCTCAACCTGTGGGTCGCGACCCCTTTGGGGGTCGAATGGCACTTTCACAGGGGTCGCTTAAGGCCATCAGGAAACACAGGTGTTTACATTATAATTCTTAACAGTAGCAAAATTACAGTTACGAAGTATAGTTGGGGGTCACCACAACATGAAGAACTGTATTAAAGGGTGGAGGCATTAGAAAGGTTGAGAACCACTGCCTTAGGGCATTTTTTAAATTTATTTCAGAGAGGAAAGGAGAGTGAGAGAGATAGAAACATCAGTGATGAGAGAGAATCATTGATCAGCTGCCTCCTGCACGTCCCACACTGTGGATACAGCCCACTGCATGTGCCCTGACCTGGAATCAAACCGTGACCAGGAAGCCACACCGGCAGGGCCCTGAGGGTATTTTGTTAAATAGACTAATGCAGTGCAACCCTTCCTCACTTTACGTCTTGCTATTTTGTCTTTTCTCCTCCACTTGCTATTTTGTCTTTTCTCCTCCACTCAGTTTCCTGCTCTTTATAAATCTGGATTTAAGTCCTATTTTGCACTTAACAAAAACACTCTGGGTTACATCTGAAGAATGATTAGTGAATCTATGTCTAAAACACACAAAAGAATGAGCACCTACAGCTTGTAAAAGAATTCGTTAGCATTGAAAATGGACTTATAAACATAGAGGCAGGGTTGAGCCCTGCTCCCTCATCTGTGAAGGTCTTTAGGTTAAAGGCTGGAATAATTTTGCGGTTCAGAAAAACACTTCTCTTAGTTAAACATTGTTTGGGGTGGCAAATAAATCCTATTCTCTCCATTTAAATAATGTGGGACAACCAGTTCCTTTAAAACGTTTAGGATAATAGAAACCTGACAGCCTTCCTTCCGAATCACCCCTTATATAGAGACTCTAGCAAAGCCCAAAACAAGTATTTTGTTTATCTCATTAAATGCTGTGTGTTTGGGTTTTATTCCTTGAGTGTTCAGATTTAGTCTGCTTCTGTCTCTGGCAGAATAATTCTCATCTTTTGAGAGTTGAGTAATTGTGGGTTGTTGAGGAGAAAGAGGAAGATAATGCTGATAGGCTGTGCCTGGATCACTTCCACTTACTTACCTTTTGGGGTGTCCCCTTAAGGCTGTTGAACAAGCTGATACCATGGGGGTGGGCAGTGTGGGGTGGAGGAAGGGAAGATGGAAAGAGAAAAGAAATCAGAGGGTTGAAGAAGCTGGAAAGGGGAGGAGAAAGCCCTTTTGTTTGCCTAAAATTCAACAGGGAGGGAAAGAAAAATGCAGAGTTTCTCCTACACACTGCTATCCAATAGATTTTCTGCAGTGGTGGCAATGTTGCATCTTTTCAATGCTGTTTGTAGTTAGTTATCTTTAGAATAATTATTTGCAACATCCAAAAGGGCTATATGCAAGGTAGCTATTTACATTTACATTTTAATTTTTTAAATATATTTTATTGATTTTTTTTCTTTTTCCTCTTTTTTTTGTTTCTTACGGAGAGAAAAGAAAAGGGAGAGTTAGAAACATTGATGAGAGAGAAACATCAATCAGCTGCCTTCTGTACACACCCTACTGGGGATATGCCCGAAATCACGGTACATGCCCTTGACAGGCATCAAACCTGGGACCCTTGAGTCCACAGGCCAGCTCTCTATCCCCTGAGCCAAACCAGTTAGGGCTATATTTTAATTTTACTTAAAATTCAGTTTGTGTTTGTTTTTTAGTACCCTGTTAAATTAACCACATTTCCAGGGCTCCAACATGTGGCTAGCTAGCATCTATCATGCTAAATAGCATATAAAAACATTTCTTTCATCATAGAAAGTTCTGAGAGGCAAGGATTTTGGTGAGAAGGCAAGCCCAGATATTCCAGCTTTTCTAAATCCTAATTAGAGTCTCACTTATCCTATGGCAGACAGAGGAATTCACCATTAAACCTAGATCTTTCAGTCCTTAAGAGAGTCAAACTGGTATAATCCATAGAAAATGCAGAAGGCAATACCTGCACAAAGTAAACGCACAAAAATCTTAACCAGTATGAGTATTAATAGTCACCTTACATTTAAAAAATAGTTGGGGAACATGGCATTACAGTGCATCCTTATTAGTTAAATAACCCTTTGCTGATGTGGTCAGCTGCTCTGGTACATTCACACCATTCAACTGTGCTCCAACCTCCTCCCCAAAGCTCTTCCTCCCCACTCAGAGCTGGGCACCACCTGTACTAACCTGGAGGTACAGCACACTCTACCAAATCCCTACCGTTTTTATCCAATAAATAATAAACATGTTAATTGAAATAATATTGTGCCTTGACACAGGGGAATCTGTTTTCAGATGCAATTCTCAGAAGCATGACACCATAGGGTACACCTATTGTGGAAGGAATTGTTTGTTCCTATTATTTGGTCAAACAGAGAAAAATGAGAACATTGGCTTCAAATAAGTAGTATTTGGAGTGTGCCTGTCAGACTGGGGACAGAAACTTAAGGCTTTTGACTAAAATTTATTTTTGTGATGAATAAAAATTCTAAGGATAACTACAAACAGCATTAAAAAGATGTATTTTATTCTGCTAATTATAAAAATTAGGGGAATACGTAGAATGGGAAATAGTGAAAATTTCCCCTACACACACACACACACACACACACACACACACACACACAGATTTTTGTGTAATCTTCTCAAACTCCCATTCTTCTGACTTTTAAAATAAGATCATATCATGTGGGCACTTTTCTTTATTGTCTTTCTTAGTCCCTTGAAAGTTTTTGTAGAATGTTCTCTGCTCTCCTTTCTTAACCCATAGCCTGATCCCCCATGGTCTTTGGCTAACACCTGCCTGTCAAAGGCTGTGCATTTCTGGTTCTGGCATTACAGTGAACTCCAATTCTTATCACCAGACCTCCAGTGGATATTGTCACTGAGCTTCTCCATACCCCCTCACTTCAAATGTTAACCCATCAGGAACTAAAGTTATCAATACAATATACTCTTAGCTTCCCCAAAACTTTCTAGTTTCTTCTCTCTGTTTCCTTTGGCTTGTTTTTTGATGCTAAAATTCTCTGTTTAATATGACTTGAAACCATAAGATCATTTTTTAATTACTTTAAACCATTTTTCCTTCTTCATGAAATGCATAGAATTTAGAATTAAAAGATCTCAGTAAAAGATCCCACTTTTGCCACTTCTTAGCAACGTGAATCCTTAGCAGCAATTTCTTAACCCTCCTAACTAAGCCTTGAGTTTCCATCTATGAAATAAGATTAATAGTACCATTCAGAAGATATGACTTGTGCAGCTACTCATCCCAGCCTCTGTGCTAATTAGGTTAGACGCTCACCCTCCACGCTAATAACATTTTGGACCTGATAATTATTTGTTGTGGGGCTGCCGAGGGCATTTTGGAATGTTTAGCAGCATCCCCAGTCTTTACCCCTAGATGCCAGTAGTAACCCTTCTAGGCATGACAATCACAATTGTCTTCAGACATTGCCAAATGTCTCCACCTCTTGCTACCTGAATAATCTTGGATGAGGTACGTAATTCAACGTAAGTTTTTTCACTTGCAAAATGAGCATAATAACAACACATTCCTTGTAGGTCCATTGTGAAGGTTAGGTAAGAAATACACTTCTGAAGTGCCTAGCACAGTAGCTAACTCATAGTAAGTACTTAATAAATGTTAGCAGAATTAGTCCTAATAGCCAAGATATGGAAACAACCTAGTGTCCATTGACAGGTGAATGGATAAAGAAAAATGTGTGTGTGTGTGTGTGTATGAAGAAAAAATATATAAAGAATATATATATATTTATATATTTACAATATATGTATGTATGTATATATATATATATACATGTATGTATATATGTGTGTGTGTATATATATATATATATATATATATATATATATATATATAGAGAGAGAGAGAGAGAGAGAGAGAGAGAGAGAGAGAGAGAGAGAAAGTAAAATGATGGTTGCCAGGGGCTGAATGATGAGGAAAATGAGAAGATGTTGGTCAAAGGTTATAAACTTTTAATTATAAGATAAATAAGTTCTGGGGATCTAATGTACAGCGTGGTGACTATAGTTAATACTGTATTGCATACTGAAATTTGCTAAGTGGATAGCTCTTAAGAGTTCTCACCACACACACAAAAAGTAACTATGGGAGATTAAGGATATTTTAGTTAGCTGGATAGTGGTAATAATTTTGCAATGCATATAATAATAAATATAATAATAATAAATCATGCAGTACACCTTAAATATATTCAAGTTTTATTTCCTCAGTAACGCTGGGAGGAAATAAAAAACAAGTAAATGTTAGCTAAAACAAATCAAATACAAACACTCTCCCCTTGAACACATAGAGTGTAAACTATTTGATGGCAGGAAACTTCTCTGTCTCATGTATTATTATTCCCCCAGTGCTGACCGAGTAGACACTTCCATAAAGCTTTGGAGAAGGAGGGAATATTAGTTATGCATCACTTTTGCTGCTCACCACTGTTGATCTTCCTCTTCAGATTCATTCAGTTAGTATTCTTGAAGCATTTATTCTGAACAAACTCAGCAGCCTTGGGCAGGGCCATGATTGCCCCAATATCAACAGTCTCGCCCATCCAGAGAGCCTGTGAAGCTTGAGAATTCTCTAAGTCAAGCTTTTCTTAGAAAACATCTGAAATAGAAATGCATGTTAACTGAAGAATGGGAAAGAGAAAAAAGCTACTGGTTATGTCACCCAACTAAATGTGGAATATTAAAAAAATGCAAGAGAGAAATTCCCCATTATCTGATCCACAGACTTGCTGACCTACCCTTTCTTGATCCCATCGGATCAGCACACAGGCCCTACTGGGCTTCATTTCCCAGTTACTTTTTTCATAAAATTTCAAATTATTGTTTAAACTTTTATGTCTTTTTTTTCCTTGAAGTATATGTTTGATTTTAGCACTTTATTTCTCCAAATTAAGTTTAAATAAAATTATTTCCATAATGCAAAGAGCTGGTGTAAACCTCTTTCTCTGAACAGCTGGAGGGAGAGTTGTAGGGAATTTATTGATATTCATTGAGTTTCTGTGATGTCCCAGGCCCTGTGTCTACATTTATTCAATTCTCACAGTACTTGTTTTCTGATTGAGGAAAGAGTGGTTAAATGAATTGCCCAATATTGGGCAAGTATGGAACAGTGCTAGCTTATGAAGCAAGGTCTGTCTAACTCTGGGGTAGACTGATTACAAAATAGCGGGGATTCTGCCCATCTGTGTTTTCATATCTTTTGAAATGTGAATTTGAAGTGTGGGGCCTGTTTCCTCACTTCTTAAATCAGGACTAGTCTAGTGACTATCTTAGCCAGTGGGGAGAAATGTAATTGTGGGCCAATTCTGAGTCTAAGACTTTAAGGGGCCAAGCGCCCATCTGGCTCTCTGTTTCAGGACCCTACCTCACCATGAGAACCAGGCTGGGGTAGCCTGATGGAAGATGAGAACACATGGAGCGGAGCTCAGTCAGCTCAGCCACCCCAGTTAAAGTCGCAGACACCAGGAGAGCCAAGCTAAGATCAACTGGCTACTCTCCCCATAGCAGGCTTCAAGTGCTAGAGTGAACCCACAAGACCAATTCAGATGAGCAGAACTGACTACTCATGCACAAAAATAAAGCTGGGTTGTTGTAGCCATTGAGATATTGTGGTTGTTTATCATATGGCATTATTTAAGCAAAAGGTAACTAATATAAATTCACAATGCCTTATTATAATATTAGAGGCCCGGTGCACAAAATTTGTGCATGGGAGAATGATAGGAGGTATGTGTCCCTCAGCCCAGCCTGCACCCTCTCCAATCTGGGACAACCCTCTCATAATCCAGGACTACTGGCTCTCAATCGCTCACCTGCCTACCTGCCTGATTGCCCCTAACTGCTTCTGCCTGCCAGCCTGATCACCCCCTAACCACTCCCCTGCCAGCCTGGATGTACTCAACTGCCCTCCCCTGCTGGCCTGGTTGCCCCCAACTGCCCTCCCCTGCAGTCTTAGTACCCCCTACCTGCCCTCCCCTGCTGGCCTGGTAAACCCTAACTGCCCTCCCTTGCCAGCT
>PVJN01022251.1:0-33651 GCA_004026805.1 Lasiurus borealis | reverse complement strand
TTTGGATTCTTTTCTCTTCTTGCTTTTCCAGTTGAGTGTTTTCTGTTTCTTTATATTTCAAATTTTTGACTTGATTCTTGCCTTTCTCTAGTCTGCTGTTAGGACTCTGTATATTTTTTATTTCAGTCAGTGTCTCTAGTTGGTCCTTTTTCATCTCCTCTTGGGACTCGCTAAATTTATGCCTCATCTCTAGCATCTCTAGCAGGCTCTTTTGCATCTCCTCTTGGCTCTCACTAAATTTATCCATCTTTTTTGCATATTCTTGAAAAACCTTATAAGCATGGTTTTGAACTCTATATCCAGTCGTTTTTTGTCCTCCATTTCTTTTGTTTTTGATCCCTTCCCTTGTCTCAGCATTTTAACTATGTTGGGGAAACTTCTGAACTTGCAAAACTGCAGAAGCCTCTGTTGAGCTTGGGATGGGTGGAGTCTCAGGGCTTAAGGGACCACCTTGCCTTCCAGTTGGCCCCACCCTCCTCGGCCCTGGAGTCTCATGTGACTGGGTAATGGCTGGAGCGGTCCCTGTGCGTGCACGCTCTCTCGCAGTGCCTCTAGACTGTTGCCTTTCCTGCTCCCCTGTACTCCGGGACCACATGAGTCTGGGTCGCCAGGGTTTTGCTTGAAACTGGGGTCCAGTGGAGTCAGAAGTGGCACAGCTGGGAGGGTCTGTCTCTCGCCCACTCCCAAAAGCCAGTGGCACAATCAGCAGTCGGTCCTCTGTGCGAAACGCCTCGCGTGCCAGCAAACTTCTGATCTTTTGCGACTCCCCTAAACCTCCGTGCATCTCTCCCCCTTCGCAGTCCAAACTCCCTCCAAATGAGTTTCGGCTGGATCCTGGGGTTCAGTGTCATAGGGCAAGGAGTTCAATGCCTTTGAGAGTCTCCATCTCCTTCCCGCCAGAGAAAGCCAGCCAGGTTCGCCATCACCCGCTCTCTCCATGCGCGTGTCTTCGTACCTTAGCTTTTTGCAGCTCCCCTGAGTCTCTGTGAGCCTCTTTCTTTTCTTCTAGTTGTAGAATTTCCACTCAGCCAGCTTTCCTGTGGTTCTGGATGATGTCCGTTCTGTCTTTTAGTTGTACTTTTGAAATTGTTGTGCGAGGCAGCAGTGTAGGTGTTTACCTATGCCGCCATCTTGGATTCTCTCCAAGTGCCAAGCTTTTTAAATATCCATTCATGATTTTTCTGTCTGCTCTATTGGTTAACTAGGTCATTGGTAACAATGAGCACTTGCTTTGAAGGACAGCAGACATGCAGTACTCCCCACCCCACCTTGTCTGCTGTAGTCCCTCTGAAATCCTTGAACAGCTGTCAAAGCTCTTGTCACATTGAATGTGGTCACCTATCTAGCATAGACATATGCTCTCTGTGGCAGTGATTATTCATAGTGGGAGGGCCTGTCCAGGCATGTGCTGTGTGTTCTTTGCAGCTGACAGAAGGCTGTGCAGGTGTGCTGGACCTCCCTCACATAGAAGCCATGGCTAAACCTGGGATATATGGTCCAGATGCCCGTGCACATGAATCTTGGGATACATTCTGTCCCTTCCACTGCCCTGGGCACTGTGGGCAGAGAGGTACCTGCCAGATAAGGACCTCCAGAACTCCAGACCATGCCATGATCCGGATAAGCCTCTTCTAAAGCAGCTGCAGTCTGCACAGGGTGGGATGTGGGGACAGGATTAAAAGGATGACTTGTTCTCCCTGGCCCATTTTCCTGTCTTCTCAGTCTGCATTTTAAATGATCCCCAAGTCTTAAAATCAAGTGTTTAATTATTTTGTTATTGAGTGCCTGGCTTTGATTGATTGTATATATTTATTTTATGTACTAGAGGCCTGGTGCATGGAAAACATGCATGAGGGGGATGTGTGTCTCTCAGCCCAGCCTGCACCCGCTCTCACAATCCAGGACTGCTGGCTCCCAACTGCTTGCCTGCCTGCCTTCCTGATTGCCCCTAACCACTTCTGCCTGCCAGCCTGATCATCCCCTAACCACTCCCCTGCCAGCCTGATTGATGCCTAACTGCTCCCCTGCCAGCCTGATTGTCCCTAACTGCCCTCTCCTGAAGGCCTGGTCACCCCTAACTGCTCTCCCCTGAAGGCCTAGTCACCCCTGACTGTTCTCCCCTACAGGCCTGGTCCCCCCAACTGCCCTCCCCTGCAGGCCTGCCCCCCTCCCCTCAACTTCCCTTCTCTGCTGGCCTAGTCACCCCTAACTTCTCTCCCCTGCAGCTTGATCTTCTCCAACTGCTCTCCCCTGCTGGCCATCTTGTGTCAACATGGGGCAATCATCTTTTGACCTCATCAGGGCAGCCATCTTGTGTGTTGAAGTGATGGTTAATTTGCATATTACTATTTTATTAGATAGGCTAGAGGCTTGGTGCATGGGAGGAAGCCAGCTGGTTTTCCCTGAAGGGTGTCCCGGATCAGGTTGGGGGTTCCCTTAGGGCGTGGGGTGGCCTGGGTAAGGGACCTGTGGTGGTTTGCAGGCTGGCCACGCCCCCCAGCAACCCCAGTGGAGGCCCTGGTATTTGGGATTTATTTATCTTCTATAATTGAAACTTTGTAGCCTTGAGTCAGGCCAGAATGGACGGGAAGCATGGCTTCCTCTATCGCCAGGGGCAACCCAAGCCTCCTGCTCTCTCCAGCTCTGTGGCTGCTGCCATTTTTGTTGGGATTTATTTATCTTCTATAATTAAAACTTTGTAGTCTTGATCAGAGGCCAGGGCCAGCCAGCCAGAGCTAGCAGGAAGCTTGGCTTCCTCCATCACTTGGATCAACCCAAGCCTCCTGCTTGCTCCAGCTCTGTGGCCATATTTGTTGGGTTAATTTGCATACTTGCTCCTGATTGGCTGGTGGGCATGGCTTGTGGGCGTAGCAGAGGTACGGTCAATTTACATGTTTCTCTTTTATTAGATGGGATTATATATAATGAATATGTATATATATATTATGACCATGGTTTTTATTGTGGTAAAATATATACATAATGCAAATTTTGCCTTTTTAACCATTTTAAGTGTAGAATTCAGTGATATTAGTTAGATTCAAAATTTTGCCATTTTAACTATTTTAAGTATATAATTCGGTGGTATTAGTTAGATTCAGTGGTGTGTTTTTATTTATCTCAAAGAATTTTACTCATTTCTCTTTTTGGCCTAATTAGGTAGATTCACCAATACTTATTTTCCTTTTTAAAAAATTTAAAATTGTTATAGCCATCTGGTGGATGTGAAGATCCATCTCATTATGGTTTTGATTTGCATATCCCTGGTGACTGACATTGTTGACCATCTTTTCATGGCTTTATTAGCCCTTTGTGTGTCCTCTTTGGAGAAATGTATATTCAAGTTTTTTTCCCCTTTATTAATTGCTGTTTGTCTCTTTAAGTTGTAGGAGTTTCTTACATATTCTGGATATTAAATCCTTTTCACATCTACGGTTTGCAGATACTTGTCTCATTCTGTGGGTTGTCTTTTGACTTTCTTGATAATGCCCTTTGATGCAATTCTGGTCCCAAACCTTGCTAGTGAGCTCCAATTTAATCCTGGCACTAACTACCCATTGTTAGAGCAGACCCAACAGTGTGGTCCTGGCCCCCAACAAGACTGCCCCTCTTTGAGACACCAGCTGCACTGGGGTCCGCCTTTGACCAATGGGCTACAAATGTAGGTGGGTTCCCATAAACTCTCACACACTTGATAGCTCATGAGAGCTACTCACAGAATTTAGGAGCTCACTCTTCTTATGACTACAAAGGATGCAGATCAGAAACAGCCAAATTAAGAGACATCTGGGGTGAAGTCTGGGAGGGGCCTGCCTGGAGCTTTGTAACTTCCCCAATAGAACTGGTGTGCTACTCTTCTTGGCACATCAGTGTGTTCACCAGCCAGGTGGCTTCACTGAGCATTGAGGGTCCACAGTTTTACTTAGGTTCATGAAGAAGTCCCATTCTTCATTTTCTGACTAATTTTGTCATGAAAGGATGTTGGGTTTTATCGGTGTCTTTTCCATATCATTTGAGATGGTGTTCTAGTAACATGATTTATCTCATCGATTGATTTCCTTACATTGAACCACCTTTGTATTCTGGGATAATCTTTGAATTTCGTTTGCTAGTATTTTAGCATAGTGTTTTTTAATTTATCTCCAAGAATTTTACTCATTTCTCTTTTTGGCCTAATGGTTAAGAATATGTTAATTTAGCCTTGAGCAATTTGTTCAGAGATTAGAGTGTTGGCCTGCAGACTGAAAGGTCTCAGGTTCAATCCCTGGACCTGTTTCAAAGCATGCAGGAGGCAACCGATCCATGTGTCTCTCATATTGATGTTTCTCTCTCTCCTCCTCATCCTCCTGTCTCCCTTCCACTCTAAAAAATCAATGGAAAAAATATCCTTGGGTAAGGATTTAAAAAATAATGTGTTAATTTATGCATATTTGTGAATTTTCTAGTTTTCTAGATTTCTAGTTTTATTCCACAGTGTCATGGGAATTTACGTTTTATTAAGTCTTTATGTCTGAGGCTTGTTTTGTGGCCTACCATATGGTCTATCCTGGAAACCCTAAGAAGAATGTGTGTGTTCTGCTGATTTGGATGGAGTGTTCTATACATATCGGTTAGGTCCAATTGATGTATAATGTTGTTTATGATCTCTGTTTCCTTACTGATCTTTTGTTTGGATGTCTTTATCCATTACCAATGTCATTTTATTAACTTTTTAAAATAGCAGGTATTAGGTGGTTTTTAGTACATGCCGGGAAGTTGGTTTGTATGATTTGTGAGCTAGTGTTAGAGAGAATACTTAACCTTGTGTCCTCAGCAGCATATGTCTGTCTATCCCATCTATAGCACAAGGTCTGGAGACTCTTTGTTGGAAACTTGGCTTGAGGTGGCCAGAGAGTACCTTTGCCACATTAGCTGTATGGCCTTTGGCAAACTGCATGTTTGCTCAGTGTTCCTGTCGCATTTTCTAGGACAGGGTCCCTCCTCAAATCTTTGTAGGGATGAGGTGAGGAGGCTTGCACTGTGTGGGGTGGAATTTTTTCTTGAGCTCTAGACAAACATGTCAGTGGAGCTTTGATTGACTGTGACCCTGTCACTCCAAAAAGCCACAAACTTAATACATTTTTCATATGTTTCATACTCTGAGAATTGCCCCACTGAGGCATTTACTTCCACATGCAAGAGGAACTTTCAGTAAATTGAGTGTCTTACTTTGTTCTTTTAAAAACTTGATTCTTGTCATGGGAAGCTCTGTTTAGGGTCTGGTGGCAGGTTGGCTCCCAGGACTCCTTCCAGTCATGGGAGGTGCTCACCTGTGTTTGAGTTGGAGAGGCTATTATAACAGGACTGACCACTCCCTGCTGTATGGTTGTAGCCCTGATTCATCAAGCGGGTTTGTGCTCAGCTCTACCTTCTACCCTGAGGGGGCATGAGGTAGGGAGCATGCAGGGTCCCTACAAGAGAACTCTATGTCAGGGCCCAGGAATGCAGCAGGGGATCTGATGGGACATGGGAGGCGGGTGGTCTATGAGTGTTGAATGTGACAGTTTGTAGTCCAGAATATTCTTTACATCCTCTAAAGCTTTAGCTTTGCTAGAAGCCAATTTTTCCCTCTTACTCTTCTCTATAGCATATTAATGGCCCTAACTGGTAGAACTATTTGGAGTTGCAGACAGCTTGATTTATCCCAGCTCTGTTCTTAAATAGTTGCTAATTTCTTACTGCAAGAAAATTCACAGTCTTGCAATGAGTCAGCTTAATAACAAGATGAGGGCAGATAATCCAACTAATACTAAACTCATTTTAAGTGCTTAATATTAATATAGTAATACTCAGAATCCTGGATTTTTATTATGAAGTAAAGCAAAACTAACAATTAGAATTTTGTAGATATTTTGGAAATGTCAAGGCTCTCCTTCTGTGCACTATGCTCTTCCCTTGCTTCAGTGACACACATGCCTCAGCCTCTCAGGGGCACAGCTCACAGCAGAGCTCAGGGTTCTGATGGCTTGGTGAGGCACAGGTATGTAAACAAGTCTATTTTGTAAGTAGACCTAATCTACTGGGTAAGCTATTTTTCCATAACTTATTTTTTTTTTTTGTTTTCAGAAACAAAATGGAAGTGGTTAGAATGCTAAAATGCCTCCATATCTGTTCTTGTGTTGACCCAGACGGTGACTGTCCTGCAGTCCTGGATCTGTGGTGTTGGAGGATGGAGACGCCATAGTATGTGACCCAAGTAGAGGTTCTTACCCTTCTAGTAATGTCTGCTCTGCTCTGGGACACGTAGTGCCTCCCACTTCTGCCTGAGTCTTCTTGGCTGCCCCACCCCTAATCACTGACATTGGTAAGCAGGCCCAGCATTTGCTTATGAGACAGAGCCTCGTGCACTGGCTTTGTGGGCACCTGTGACCCTCACACTAAGGAAACGGAGTGCTCCTCTTTCTTCATGACCCTGTGCCTGGGCAGTGCTGGCACATGTGCTTTTGTGTCTTCCTATACTAAATACACGTGTATTTCTTTGGAGTTTATAAGATTATTTTCTTATAAAACTCAATGCCCTTTAAACTAAATAGTTCAACATAGGTATGAATAAGGCTGGAAAGAAGGCTCCTGGTTTATTTATCAGTGTCACATGGACTCTGAGAAGAGTCCACTTTGAGCCTGTGAGGGCCCATCTGAGAGGCCTACTAATATTTAGAGGCTGGCAGCATCTTAAGTAGATGACTAGACAGCTTTTCATCCTGGGCCACAGAAGTAACAACTGCATTTAAGGTTTGGCCAGTCTTCCTCTTCTCCATTCTTTCCATCCCATGTTATATGGAATGCATGCAATGACATTTAATTACTTCAATCCCTGTGTTAAAGGAAAAAGATACAGGACCAGTATTTTGAGGTATAATAATTTAGAGGTTTACTCAGGAATTTTTTTTGTACACTTAGTAGCTGTAAAGATCTCTCTAGTATTTTTACAAAATTAATTTTAAATACAGAAATTGGCAGAGTATCTAAGGGTCTCAACAGGCTGTATAGAATTCATGCTATAGGTAAGGCCATCCTCCAGGAGACTTTCCAAGTCAAAAAATTTGGCAGGAACCAGCCCTTGTTTGCACTACCGACTCAGTAAAATGCTCAACTTCTTTAGGCATGTCAGCTGTTCTTGCTCACAAAATAAATGGTATGTGCCTGTTATTACTGTGGTGTAAACATAGACGTGGGGAAGTAGGTATTCTTGCTTTTGCCACTGTTTAATTGTGGACTGGAAAAGAGGCAGTCAATTCATCCTCCTAAGGAAAGTAGCCAGCCGAGGGACACACAGGACACACAGGGACTGTCATGTGGCAATACTCAGCATTTGAAAAATGGCTGGTCCAAGTTGAGATGTGCTATATATATATAGCACATGCTTACTTCCTTTGTTTCTCATTCACACCAGCTTGCTAGGACTTCATATGAAAAAGATTATAAAATATCTGTTTAATAATTATATCTATTTATTTTTATTCATTCATTCATTCATTCATTTTTTTACAGCTTGTCAAATGATCTTTAATTGAAACATTTTTTTTTGTAGTTCTTCACTAGCCAGACATTCCACTGCACCACTGTTGATTCACCTATGACAGTGGTCGGCAAACCACGGCTCATGAGCCACATGAGGCTCTTTAGCCCCTTGAGTGTGGCTCTTCCACAAAATACCATGGCCTGGGCAAGTCTATTTTGAAGAAGCAGCATTAGAAGAAGTTTAAGTTTAAAAAATTTGGCTCTCAAAAGAAATTTCAATCATTGTACTGTTGATATTTGGCTTTGTTGACTAATGAGTTTGCCGACCACTGATGTATGATATCATGAGGGTGGCGGCCATTACCATTGCACCCCACAGATTGGGTAGTCCCCAGGATCTCTTTAATGGTTCTAGAGAGTTCTCTAGCTAAAGATCAGTGCCACATCTTTTGGGCAAAGCTGACAATCTAATCAAGAGGGATATTTCCACTGTGCTTAATGTTTTTTTTTGCTTCTTTCTGTCTCTTGGCAGTCCTTTGAGGTCTTTGATGATGAGGGCAGAGGCAGAAGGCTAGCTGGGCCTGTCTGTTCTCAATGGTCAGTTTCACTGTAATCTTCAAACCCTTCCAATCACCAGTTGCTTTGGTGATGTCATCACCAACCTTTTTTTGGAGATACGCCCAGGGGGCTGAACTTGGGGGCCAGCGCAGACATAACACTCACTTCCCCACTGGTGTACCTCAAAGTTTGACTTTGATTTCATTGGGGTCAAACTTCGGCAACATGGTGGAGGCAGCTGGTGTGAATCCGCATTCGGGATGACCGAAGAAAGTTGCACCTGAGCCTCCTCCGAGCCAAAAGCCAAAAGCTGTATCAATTTTATATTTGAAGTTGATTTGGTTAAGTAAAATGTATTATTAAAATTAATTACACTCATTTTTTTAGTTTTTAAAATGTGAGTGCAGTGGAACATTGGTTATCGAACTTAATTAGTTCCAGAAGGCTTATTTATTTGTTTAATTTTTTAAATCCTCACCTGAAGATATTTTTCCCATTGATTTTCAGACAAAGTGGAGGGAGGGATGATGGGTGATGGGAAGAGAAACATCAATGTGAGAAAGACAGATCAATTGATTGTTTCCTGCACACACAGGGGTCTGGAATTAAATCCACAACTAAGGTACGTGCCTTTGGAAATTGAACTCATGACCTTTTGATCTGAGAGCTGATATTCTGACCACTGAGCAACCGTCCAGGGCCAGAAGGCTCTTCGAGAAGTGATTCGTTCTAACACCAAATAATTTTTTTTTCCATTAGAAAGTATTCACAGCACAATTTCCTGAGATATTAACAATGCATGCGAGATTAACGGTAAACTGACTCGTATTCGCTCATTCTCATTTTTCACTTGTCAAGTCAAGAAGCGAAGTTTTGTTCAACAACTGTGACATTTTCTGTGAACAACTTTGTTAAGGACTTAATTATTCAAGATGGAAGATATTTAAAAACTGCAGTTTGACTATTTAAAAATTTTTAAAAATTACAAATGTGGCTCTCCTTATACTGGACCTCTTGCCACTTATGCTGAGGGGTTCTATGAGCTGGCATAGTCCTCCCTTGGTGTGTGAATGGCTTGCCAATCCTGGTGGTGGCCCTTTTGCCATTTTCTTAAGGGATGTTTTCGATTTCTCTCAGTGTCCTGGTATGTGACCTCTGAGTCATTGCACTGTGACCTCTGTATCTGTGACAATCATGTCAGGGTTACACCAGGGGATGCATCCTGAGAGCTTAGGAAATAGACAAGTCACCCAGCACCTTAAGCCTAGTTTTTGAAGCAGAGTGACTTTGAGAATTGACAGAGAAAGGATAGTTAAGGCACACCTCCAGGCCCCATAACTCAGCCTTATTTAGGATGACTAGGGAATGATGAAACAGAAAATAAATTTTGTGTACACCCTCTAAAGCTAATTCAATTTTCTGTGGGAGTGGTTGTTGGGGTGGAAAGAAAGCACCACCAGAGTCATTCACAGTGCTTGTCTGATAGGCCTGGTCTGGATGTGGATTTCGGTGGACTCTTCTCTAAGTTCTATATCCTGATCTGCACTGAAGGGAACCGTGGCTGCCGGCTTTGAGTCTGTTTCCACCACAGCACAGCACAAAGTGGCTATTTACAGTCTGGGGCCTGAAGGACAGTTCAACTGGAAATGAACTTGACCAGACTTTGATATGATTTACAATGATAGAGGGTGCAGAGAGCTGTAGGGGTCTCTTGCAGCCTGATCACTCAGCTCAGGAGAAAGACCTCAGGAGTGTCAAACCAGCTGCACATGTGCGGCAAAGGCTAATCTCCAGGGAACATTTTGTACAAGTATCTGGTAGAGCAGTTTTCTTATCGCACTAACAATGGACGTAAGTTAGGAGGGAATAGTTGACCAGAGAAAATGTCATGAAGGGACCTGCGTGACATGGTGGTGAGCTCTGATTTTTTTAGTATGCTGTTTGGGCCTCAGCCCTGTGAGATCATTTGAATGAGAGAAGGAAAAGACCTCCCGTATTAGGTCTTCCAGCCCAGCTCCTCCAGAGCCGGCTGACCCTTTGGTATACTTTCCAAAGTGTTGTCTAGTTTTTCAAGTGATTCAACTGGTGGAGTTTCTACCAGCTCCCGGAGGGTGCAGAAAGATGAATGGCCCAGTTATGATCTACTGGTGTCTCAGGATAAAGATCCAATGACGATGCTGTGTTTGGGGAGAGATGTGGGATAGTCCTGCCTCTGCCACCAACCTGTGTGTGACTGCATGGATTGACCTTAGCTCTGCTCGGTCCTGTCCCTTCCACAGATGGGTGCCACGGGGCACCTGCAGGCCGAGTGTGCAGAGGCTTGGCTGTGATACTATACGGCACCTCACAGTTTTCACATTTGTAATCTCATTGGAGCCTCATCATTCCTGGCTGACCTTATTATCCTGCCTTGACTCTATTTCTTGTTAACCGGATGAAGCAGTCCCCGCAGGCAGTGGGTGGTGGCCAAATGATCAGGTATTTCTTGTGATTCTAAGTGTAGAGCTGCCATGTGACAGCCCAAGTACCATCCCCAGCTCCTGACACTATAAGGGGCCATTTCCTCTGCTCCCCCGGAGGTGGCATTGTCTTGGACCACCTGGTGAGACCTGGGGCTGATATTATTGTGGGGCACAATGTATTATTAACATATTAGAGGCCCATTCGTGTACAAAGGGTGAGGGTGGGAGAGATCTCTCAACCCAGCCTGTGCCCTCTTGCAGTCCAAGACCCCTTGCCGGATATCCCCTGAGGGGTCTTTAGCAATGCGATGGAGGCAGGGCTCCCACCACCGCTGTGAGTCCCGGCTTCTGGCTGAGTGGTACTCCCCCTGCATTGAGTGTCTGCCCCCTGATGGTCAGTGCACATTATAGCAATCGGTTGATTTGCATATAGGGTTTTATTATATAGGATTATATAGGATTGGACTTGGGTCTTTTGGGATAGTTATCCAAGCTGATAACTGCTGACATCCATTCCTATGTGGCATAGCAGTTGATCCCCTGGGACAAGCAACGTTCCACAGTCTCTCATACTGCTTTTCTGTGTTCCTGCTGCTTGGCCTAACCAGTTATTGAAAGTTTCCCTAAAAGAGCATTAACATTTATAGCAAGAAGTTGCTCACTATAATATCTCTTAAAACTATTCCTTTTGTCAGCTTGAAAATATTAAATGTTTCAACCCAGGCTCAAGTAACAATATAGTTAAAGTACATTTCACAATGCAGTTTGTCTCAGTAGACTTGTGATAAAATGGCCACTCTTACTGGTTTACCACTCTTACTGGTATGAAGGCTGACATGCATGAGTCACAAGTAGGGGAGGGCCTTCAGTGTAGCCTCCATCCTGTGGGCGCCCACCAGCCTCTCCCTGTGGTATCACTGGTTTGTGGCATTTCTGTGCCCTCTGTGTGTCCTCACCCTGGTCTCTTCTCTACCTCCTGGAGCCCCGGCCTTGTGCTTCCTGGTTAGTCCCTTGTTTTTCAGTTTCTCAGGCTCGGGTCATGAGGGACCGGGAGTTCGGGGGTTGTGCTATGTGATTTGAATTATTAGTGCCATGTTCCATTCTGCCTTTTGTATTTGTACGTGAATTATTTTAAACACACAGACAAAAGAATTTTGCTTTTCTTTTTACATATTGTTTTTTGAACTTCAGTGTTCAGTTAGGTAATTGGGTGCAGACAGGTAATGAACATAGTGATTGGGCAGGAGCTGGAACTTGGATCCTAGTTGTTGGCTCCAGCTCTCTGGTTCTCCTGTGTCTGTCACCCTTCTACTACCACTGGAATTCCTCATGGATGTGGTAAGGCATTGTTGACACAGCATACTGTGGGCTGGAACAGTAATGCCCCAGGGACTCAAGGTTAGTCTGCTGCCCGTGCCTGGAGCAAGGCCAGGGGCAAATGCATCATCTTCCAACAGCTCTTCAGTCAGTAGCAGAGCCGAGCTGAGACCCACACCCAAGCTCTGGCTTGGCTCCATAGTGGGACAGAGAGTGAATTATCCCCACTGACTTATAAAATCCCTTAAGCATTATAAAAATGGTGGAAAGAAGTATTGTCTATTTTGAGAGTTTAAGGAAAGTAAGCCTCTTCTGTCTTCCTGCTTCTCTTCAGATCCTTGGGAAGCTGAAGGGTCTTGCCTTGGATGCCCAGGCGGAGCTGGAGAGACAGGATGAGGCACTGGATGGCATTGCCACTGCTGTAGACCGGGCAACCTTAACCATTGACAAGCACAATCGACGAGTGAAAAAACTGATTTAGAAGGACAAGAGATGGTAGAGGTGAGAGCTTTTGATGAGAATTGCATCTCAGTATGTTTCCTCAACCCCTGCATGCTGCCATCAGATGACGACCACAGGAGGTCATTCTCAGGGCCAGAGAAAAACTTGTGGTCTGGCCTCAGGACAAAGGCTGCTGTGAAGGCCCTGGGCAGCCACGGAGGGGTCGTCTGCAGGGCCCTGAAGGTGCAGCTGCAAGAGAGGAGTTCTGCCTGCAGACACAGCAAATGGCATCCCGCCAAGACCTCTCGAGCTTTTGGTGCTGTCAGGAGCACCCATGCACTCAAGCACGTGGCTGAACCCTAGTGAGACCTACACAGCTGCATGGTGGCTCTTCATTTGGAGGCTGGTCTGCACCCAGCACTGAGGGAACACTTTACATAGCTTTATCCCAGGTCTCTAGCATCACCAGTAGCTGCATTATCATCCTTTCTCCACTCTTGTTGGGCGTAAAAGAAAGGTTTAAGCCTCTGTGAATAAAATCTGCTTTTTTCTAACTGCAGGTCTAAGTACTGCAGGTGTACCTTGTGTCAGCACAATCCCTTCTCCAGGACCACATGTCTGAGCCTGCTCCCCTCTGTGGGCTGCTAAGCAACCCATCACCCTCACTTGTTCCATCTCTCTGGTGGGCATGCCAGTTTCTTTTAATTGTATATTCATTTTCTAACTGAAGCTAAGAGTCTAGCATATCTTAAGGTCATCATATACTAGTAAATACCTGAAATACTTATTTCACTACCCAGTTGTTAGCCAAAGGTGGAAGTAGTACATATTGCACCTATTTAAAAGGTTTTGATTTTTGCTTTTACTGTCCCATTTCTATCCAGAAACAAAAGAGAAATGCTAGTGTTAGGATTTTTTGTGACGATACACATTGATGCTGCTTTTTGCTTGGAGTCCATGAGCAGGCCCCTTGGGGGATGAGAGGAAAGTGGAGGAGTGTGCATCCTGGGAGGCTGTACACAAAGAGGCTCCTTAGATCTTGAGGAGTGTCTACAGTTCCTAGGATGGCGCCTTCAGGCCCTGTGCTGCCGTGTTCGGAGTCCTGTATGGGTTCAGGGAACTTCCCTGGGCAGTGCTAGATTTCTGAGCTGACCTTAGCAAGTCCACACAGAGTATATGATAACAGGAGTGTGTTCTCCATGTCTGGAGGGCTGAAGTACAAGGTCAAGGTGTTGCAGGGGTATGCTCCCTCCTGAGGCACTTAGAAGCTTCCAGGAGCAGAAAATCCATCTTAGTTGATTATTGGAGCCCAAAACACAAAAACCTACCTGTTTAAACCTATTAACAGTCGCCAAGCTAAGGCAAAAGCACTAAAAACCCTGACACTAAGAACTCGCACAGCCCCTGCTCCCCACCCCAGGTGCACTAACTCCCCCTTTCCTGGCCCCTCCATACCAGGTGCATGAATATTTATCTTTCTTGGCCCCTCCACTTAGGAGCACAAATTCCAATTCCTTAGACTAGCACATCCAAGGTGATGCAACTTCACACTCCAGTGCTCCCGCTGCCAGTTCTCTGTCTTCATCTTCACTGTCCCCCTCACCTAGTGCAGTCTTCCCCTTACACTTTCACCCTAGGGAAAAACATGAGGGGAGTGGACCTTATGATGCTCAGATGCTAGACCAGAGAAAGGAGGTCAGCAGGCAGGCTAATGATCTCTTGCTTCCAGATAGCATGTGCCCTGATGGCTCCCACCGAGTGTATCAGGTCATTAGACCTTCTAGAGCCATTATCATCATCATTAGTTGGCGTAGAGCAGGGTGTCTTCGGCCCTGCTTTCCCTTTCCTGAGTTGGAGCTTACTCTCTGGGTCTGTGTGTGGGGTTGAGCTCTTCACATGCATCATTCCTGCACCAAAATCTGTCTGCCTTTTACCCTGTCAGTATTTTTGTCAGATTGTTGTCACCTGTAAGGTGTGTGCAGTTCCTAAAACTTAATGTGAGCTTAGTTACTCTCTATATCATGGTCGACAAACTCATTAGTCAACAGAGCCAAATATCAACAGTACAATTGAAATTTCTTTTGAGAGACTCATTTTTTAAATTTAAACTTCTTCTAACACCACTTCTTCAAAATAGACTCATCCAGGCTGTGGTATTTTGTGGAAGAGCCATACTCAAGGGGCCAAAGAGTTGCATGTGGCTTGCGAGCCGCCATTTGCTGATCATGGCTCTATATGAAGTAGACACAGTGCAAGTCCTTCGAATGCAACTAAATGAAACGGCTCTGACATTTCATCAAAAAAGGCTGATTCTACCCCACTGGTGGTGTTCAGTGATTGAGTGTCAACCCATGAACCAAGAGGTCCCAGGGATGTCCTGGAGGAAGCTAGTCAATGATGTTTCTGTCTCATCCATGTTTCTCTCTCTCTCCCCCACTTCTTCTTTATCTCTCTCTCTTCTTTTCTCTCTAAACATCAATAAAAAGGGGGGGGGGGCTGATTCTTTTGTTAGCTGAGGGCAGAGGTCAGCACATTTTCTATAAAAGTATAGGGAGTAACTGCTTCATCTTTTGAGCCTTATTGGTGTCTGTCACGACATCTTAGGTCTGCTGTTTACATGAAAACGGCCTGGACTTGTGAGCAATGAGTATGCTGGTTCCAATAAAATTACCTGTGAAATTAGAATTCCATGTGTCACAAAATGTTATTCTTGTTTGGATTTCCTTTCAACCAGTGAAAATTCAAGTAGGTCCTTAGCATGCAGGCCACAGAGCAGCTGGCTGCCCAGCAGGTGTGATCTCCAAGGCTACAGCCACAGTTCAGCAATGTCTGTCCTGGAGGGTGACTCACTGCCAAACTGAAGAGTGGCCTGAGTCCTCTGCATGACACTGCTGCCAGTGCCAATGCCAATGCCAATGCCAGTCCAAGTTTACCGCCAGGAGACCTTTGCCACTTCATTTTCTGGCTGTTCTTAGCTGTCCAGAGCTTTGCAGACATTTGGTCCCATTCCTGTTAAAGGCAGAGCTTGGAATAGGGGCACAGTGGGGGGTGAGGGGTGGGGGTGAGGCGGCAAGATGAGGAAAGGCTCGTGCTGGTTTTTACAAGTGATCTTCGATGCCCCAAATCAGCACACAGAAATTTTAGGAGAAGAAAAAACAAAAACCCATCAGTCCTTGAGATATTTCCAAAAACCACAGAAAACTCGACTGTATGCAATCAGGGTGGGGGTTTGATTTGGTTTAGAGTTGGGTGAAATGCCCTCCAGGAGGCAGCTGTATTACATGAGACCACTTTACAAGGAGGCCCCTCTGAGCCTCACGGCCACACCTGGGAGGAGCCCCTCTCCTTTCACTGCTGTCAATTTAATTATTAGCTGTAGGTTTTAGTAAAACTTGAAAGACACCCAAATTGTAGTTAGGTTTCACATTTGCAACTGATCTCCACATCCACATATTTCCAGCTTTTGGCACTCTTTTGGAAACGTGGGATAGTAATGGGCTTGTCAAGGAGGTAATTTTCCTTGATTCATTTTGAAAGTGAAAAGCCACAAGGCTGGTCCTCCAGCTCCTCTGAAGGCCAGGGTGGTCCAGAGGATCATTTGGTCTCATCCTGCCCTCAGCTTCTTCAGTGAGAAGCAGGCCTGTGAGGCAGAGCAGGGAAGCATCCATTCTCAGGTACCAGGAGCTGCTTGCCGCTGTGAGAGCCACAGAAGCCCATGTATAGTTTCTAGAGTGAAGGCCACTGAGCCTAGACAGAGAGACCTGTGCTAAAGGGCCAGGACCTAGGAGTAAGACTGACTTAAGGCTGGACTGCACATTCAGGGCTCCTGTGGATGTGGGCACGCATCCTGAAGCTGTGGCTACCATCCTATCATGCACAGCTGCTGCGCTTAGGTACCAGTACCACAGGATCCTCCAGCATGGTCTCCCATTGAGTCTTAAGCAACACCTGCTCCTCAGGGCCCTTGAATTTTATTCACCATCTCTTATCCCCACCTCTGCCCCTTCCTATCAGCCTGCAGGCCGAAGTGGTCTCTGGAGGCTTTGAGGCTTTGCCTGATCTACTTAGTCAGAAATTAGTGTTTTACACTATCCTGCACTAGATATTGAGAAGAGAAAGATCTATGTAATGCAGTCACAGACCCATACAGGCAGCCAAAAGGAGGAGACTGAGAAACAACCCATAAATGAAAGAACAGGAGAATTCTCTAGAAGAAAAGTTAAATGAAATGGAGATAAGAAATTTATCTGATATAGAGGTCAGAATAATGATGGTAAAGATGCTCAACAGCATGAGAAAAAAAATATAGTAACTATGAACACATAAAGAATGACATAGCACAAATAAAGAACACATTGGATGGAATACCCAGTAGACTAGGGGAAGATGAGGATCAAATCAGTAAATTAGAAGACAGGGTTAAAAAAAATCAGAACGATAAAGAAAAAAAACACAGGAGGATAGTTTAAGGTAGCTGTAGAACAATGTGAAATTCGAATAACAAGTTTGCTAGAAGAGGCAGAAAGGGAGGAAATGACAGAGAACATGTTTGAAGAACTAATGGCAGAAAACTTCCTTGACATGGTAAAATCCTGGAGAGGGAAGTGTCCCTTCTGCTCAAGCAGGGTCATGTTTCCTAGAGGAGTACAGGGCTTGAGCCCATCCTATGTTTGCAGAAGCCCAGCTGTGTGCAAAGGAGGTTTGGACCTGTTGGGTGTTCCCTGGATGTGCACCAACAGCTTGAGACTGCTGCTTTTGGGGGAGGAGGAGCCTCTTCCTTTGTATATTCTCAATTGCCCCACTGCCTCAGCACTCCTTTTGTTTCATGTCCAGCACATGCAGCTGCTGCTGAGAAGTTAATGAGGCCAACCCTTGTCCAGCGGCTCTAGGTCAGATGCCTTGGAAAAGGGTGCTGGAGCAGCCATTCTGGGCTTCTGCACCATGGGGGTGAGGACAAACACAAAGCACAGCCTCATGATGTCCCTAGGATGCAGTACCTTGAGCCGTGGACTGCATTTTCCAATGAAAGTGATGCGCCAGAGCAGTGGTTGCCAACCTTTCAGACCTCACGGACGACCAGTTGGCAACTGCTGCTCCAGAGGGTGATTTGGTTCTGAATGTGGGACAACAGCATTAACACTACACTAGGGAGTGAAGATTAGAAAATAGGATGATGGGAGAGGGTCAGACAGGGCCCATTCCTAGTACCCAGTAAGTGCTTCATCTGAAAATCAGATGTTTATGTCTGTTCCAGTGCTCAGAGGGTCCCCAGTTGGGAAGTCTATTTATTCCTTTTACAGATGAGGGGATAGACACTTGCACCTGCCCAGGATTCAAGCTTGGATCTCCGGCTGCTTCTGTCCTCTATCTACACGCTAGGTCCCGACTGCTCAGGAGAGTGAGCCTGCAGGGTAGACAGTGGTGAGAAGGAAAAGGGTCCCAGGTTGTGAGATAAAGCCAGGACAGGCCAAAGCTGCTCAGGGTGCACATACATACCAGAGTCTACAGGTGCAAACTCACCTATTTAAGGACCATCTCAAGAGTAAAGTGGTTTCCTACCAGAAGTGGGAGCTGCCTGCTGAACTCACACAATGCCTTTCTTCCCAGTGATCTTATCCATGGGGAACATGGCCCTGACAAGGTAGGAGCAATATGGGGGGATTGGTGGGTGGGTGGATCAAGATGCCCTCCAAGGTACAGGGTGTCCTGGTCTCTCCAGCACAAACCAAAATGAGAGAAATACCCGAACCAGCATCTCATCACTGTGTGCATTGCTAGAGTGTGTGGTCATGAGGAAAGACCAGTGCACACCCAGGGCTCCTGTGGATGTGGGCATGCATCCTGAAGCTGTGGCTGCTATCCTATCACATATTCTATCATATCCTATCACCTAAGGTGCTAGTACCTTAGGACTGCAATTGCGTGTGATAGGATCTCATCCAAGCTCTCACCTATGGATCATGCAAAATAGACTCTGCCTATCGAGCATCTCAGACTGGCCTGAGGCTGCCTTTAGTCTGCTGCCTACTCAGCTCTGCTTTATCACACTGCCCAACACACGAACATCACCATGAATGAGGTCTCCCTGTCACCTAGTATTCAGTGTACACAGACCCCACAGCATGATGGGGTCTCCATGTCACAGCTCTCACTGTGCACAGACCCTAGAGCATGGTGGAGCCTCCCCATCTCCTGGCTCTTCACTCTCCATTGACTTCAGAATCTTCCCTCCCAACAGATAATTCCTCATGATCTATTCATCTTAAGACTTTAATCTTAGTGCATCTGCAGAGATACCTTTTCAAAGTAATGTCATATTGCAGGTTCTTAGAATTAGGGCTTGGGCATATATATTTTAGGGAGCAGAAATCCACCTATGGTACTCTATTTCTGCCAAATTCACATTCATCCCACATATGAAATATATTTATTCCATCGGAACATCTCCAAAATTTTCAACTATTACACATCAGATCTTTGTCCAAAAATCTCATCCATATATCATCAGCTTTAATCTCCACATTCAACATGGGTGTTAGTTCAGGCCATCCTGAGGCAGAATTCCTCTCCAACTTTGTGAAGTTAGAAAAATGAGTTATTTCCAGATATAGATGTGGGTGCTCCTACTTCAAAGAGGAAAAATATGAAAATCAGAGCATGAGTTCCTATTTTGTTCTGACATAAGATCTGGGAAATTGCACTCTATCCTAACAAGTTAAAAGCTATACAACCTGAAAATCAACAACTCATCTTTGATCCTTTAAAAAATGAGGCTATAGGGCAAACCTCCAAAACTAGAGAGAGAGAGGTGAACCTATAAAAAAATCACAACTTTACCACAGAGAAACCCATGAGCAGAAATGTCCTGGGGAACCAGTACTGGAGCAGGAAACCCTGAACTATAACTGATAAATGCTGGAAGCTCAGTGTGGACAAGACTGAGTGCAAAACTCCAGGAGAGAGGGGGTTTAAAAATGGTGGCAGAGTAAATGGATACTTCACAGACATGCTCTCAGGACCAAATTGGAAATACAACTAAAATACAGAAAAAGTTCCTGAATAATCAACAGAAGACTTGCTAGAAAGAACCCTGGTAACCAAAAACAAAAAGTGGAGACAGCATAGAGACTGGTAAGAGGGTTGGAGGTGTGAAGAGGCTGGCTGGGTTCCACAGACACAACTGAAGTTCCAGAGAGATATCTCAACTGTGGGGAGTTGCCACTAAGAACTCTGGGATCTAATCCCCAAGCCAGGGGTGTTGGAGGGGGGAGAAGGAAGAGGGCATCAGCAGAGGGCACCAGAACTGAGAAGTATACCCACATCTGGCTGTGAAGAGCAGTGAGGTTACTGTCCACCAGGGAGAGACTGCTGAGAAGGCAGGAACCCTCTTAAAGGACCAACACACAAAATTCCCTGTGTAGCCACTCACCTTGTGCTCCGGCAGAGGGAGGGCAGAGTGGACTGAACCTGTGTGAGAAGAAGCCAGGATGGGGTGCTCAAGGATTAGAGCTCAGAAAGTAGACACCCCAGTATCCTGTGCTGAGACATCCCCTCATGCTGCAGAAGTCATCTTTCTCATGCAGTCATTTGCTATCACACAGGTTCAGGAGTCACAGAGAGTTCCAAGCAAGAAGAACCTAAACAGGCCCACACCCACACACATCATAATTAAAATGCCAAAAACTAAAGACAAAGAATCTTAAAGGTATCGAGAGAAAGCAAACTGTTACCTATAAAGGACCTCCAATAAGGCTGATACTTGATTTCTCATCAGAAACTTTATAGGCCAGAAGGCATGAAGTACTCAAGGTAATGGAAAGCATGGATCTGAAACCAAGATTACTATATCCAGAAAGGCTAGCACTCAAAACAGTGAAATAAAGAGCTTCCTGGACAAAAAAGAAAAAGCTATAGGAGTATATCACAACCAAACCAGCATTATAAGACATGCTTCTGCTGTAATGAGAAGAAGAAATGGAGACAGAAACGTATGCATACAGAATTAAAATGGCAATAAATAAGTACTTAATAATAAAAGTAAATGGATTAAATGCTTGAATCAAAAGACATAGGGTTGCTGAATAGGTTTAAAAAAAAATTACCCAATTATATGCTGTCTACAAGAGTCCTGCCTTGGGACAAAAGAGAGATACAGGATGGGAGTAAAGAAATGGAAGATAATTTTTCCATGCAAATGGGAAAAATATTGGAATAGCAATACTTATATCTGACAAAATAGACTTCAAAGTGAAGGTCATCACAAGAGACAGTAAAGGCCATTACCTAATACTAAAGGGATCAATCCAACAAGAGGATATAAACCTGGTAAACATACATGTATCCAATACAGGAGTACTTAAATAATTAAAAAAACAAAACAAAACACCACTTCTACAGGACTTTAAGGAAGAGATTGACAATAATACAGTCATAGTAGAAGACTTTAATGCCCCACTGACTTCACTGTTTAAATCTTCCAGAAAAAAACTTAACAAGGAAATATTGACTCTAAATGTCACACTGGATCAGGTGGATTTAATTGACATTTATAGAATATTTCACCCCAAATCTGCAGAATATACATTCTTCTCAAGTGCACATGGATCATTCACAAAGATAGACTACATGTTAGTACACAAAACAAGTCTCTACAAGTTCAAGGAAATTGAAATTATATCAAGCATCTTCTCAGATTACAGTGTAACAAAATTAGAAATCAAATACAGTAAAAACACCCAAAAATATTCAAACAAATGGAGGCTAAATAGTATATTATTAAACAATGAATGGGTTAACAGCAAGATTAAAAAAAAAAGGAGCCAAAACCTTCCTGGAAACAAATGAAAATGAACACACAACAACACAAAATCTCTGGGACACAGTAAAAGCAGTACTGAGAGGGAAATCATAGCACTACAGGCCTACATCAAAAAAACAAGACAAATTAACAATAAACTATTTAACCCTACAACTTAATGAACTAGAAACAGCACATCAAAAAAGCCCAGAATAAGTAGAAAGAAGGAAGTAAAAGGAATTAGAAAAGAAATAAATGACGTATAGACTAAAACACAATTTAAAAAATCAATAAAACCAAGAGCTGGTTCTTTGAAATGATAAACAAGATTGATGGACCATTAGCCATACTCATCAAGAAACTAAGAGAGAGGACCCAAATAAATAACATCTGAAAGGAAAGCTGAGAATTGATCGCTGACACTAGAGAAATACAAAGAATTGCAAGAAAATACTATGAACAACTATATGCCAACAAGCCAGACAGGACTTTAAGGAAGAGATTGACAATAATAGAGTCATAGTAGAAGACTTTAACACCCCACTGACTTCACTGTTTAAATCTTTCAGACAAAAACTTAACAAAGAATCATTGACTTTAAATGACACACTGGATCAGAAGGATTTAATTGACAATGTAGATGAAATGGACAATTTGTTAGAAAAAGCAATCTCCCAAAACTGAATCAGGAAGAATTAGAAAACCTGAATTAGCCAATAACAACTGATGAAATAGAAGCAGTCATCAAAATAGTCCTAGCAAACAAAACCCCAGGTCTGGACTGCTTCACTAATACCTATACTCCTCAAAACAATTTCTGGAAACACTTCCAAACTCTTTTTATGAGGACAGTATTATCCTCATTCCAAAACCAGAAAAAGACACTATAAATAAAGAGAATTACAGGCCAATATCCCTGATGAACATAAATGCTAAAATCCTCAACAAAATATTAGCAAATTGAATCCAGCAATATATTAAAAGATCATATATCATAACCAAGTGGAATTCATCCCAGGGATGCAAGGTTGGTACAATATTTGCAAGTCAATAAATGTGATACATCACATATGCTGAATGATAAAAATTACATGATCATATAAATAGACACAGAAAAAGCATTCAACAAAATCCAACACCCATTTGTGATAAAAGCTCTTAGCAATGTGAGAATAGTGGGAGCATATCTCAATATGATTCAGACCAGGTCGGGAGATCACGCCCCACTTTTACAATAGTAACAAATAAACCTGTGGTCTAAGCAGTACAGGAGGTTGGCCAGGAAACCAGCCAGGACTTTCTCATAGCCCCCGACTTCATGTCATTGACCCCTAGCTCCTCATTTTGATCAAACATGCATTTATAACATCCCACCTTCATCTCCAGATCATCTTCAGGTGCATACACATTCTGCAAGTAGCTGTTTCTTGCTGGATCATTCATAATGAAAAGGGCCTTCATTTTACCCTCTATGATCTGGTCCAACTTCTGGCTAAACTTCTGTAATTTGTCCATCTGGCCAGGATTGGAACTGTCATCCAGTGTGAAAGGGTTCTTGGTCACCAGGTCGAGGATGTCTTTCAGCAGCCCCTCCATTGTTGTGGACTTGCCCCCGAAGACAGCCATTCCTAATTCAAATTTCAGTTCTGGTATTTCCACACTGCACGTTGGAAATACCAGAACTGGAATTTGAATTAGGAATGGCTGTCAGATATAAGACCTCAGGTTTGAGAGGTCTTATATCTGAGTTATCTGTGATATGGAGAGTGATCCTGGTGCCCAAGGGCTCTACTGCTCCTCCAGACTTCACCTCATTGGTTGGATGACCGCGTACTCACAGTTGGTAGCCATGATGATAACCTCCTTAATGCAAGGGTTTGAACTAGCTTCATGTTGGTCTGAGCTGGGGCATTGCATTCCGGGCAGTTTGTGTTGAATGGCAGTACTTAATTTCTGAGATCTTCCTCTTGCAGCTTCTCTTCTGGTGCCTCTGCCTGGAGCTCCAGCATCTTCTCCTGATGTGGAGTCCAATAATAATGTGATCACCAGGGCATCGTCTTTCTGGGGAGCAAGTGGGTTTTCCACGAAGCGGTTCCCTGAGGGGTCATCAATGATCATAGTGAAAGGAGAGGCCACCTGCTTTAGCTCTTACAGTTTGACAATGAACTCATCCAGTCTTTCAGGCTGGACATAGCATGGTTGATCAATCCTTCAACAGTGCTCAAAGCTCCCTTCTGGCTGAAGGCAAGAATTTCAAAATCTAACTCTGGAATCCTTGTGGTGGCAGGCAGTCTTCACTACTTCTCGGTTCATGTCCTCCGCCGTCCTGACCGTTTGAGTGTAGTGGACTCCCTGGCCCTGGATCCTGCCCAATGATCCAGGAACCTCCGTGTTGTTCCAGCCGTAGTGCTCGCAGCAAAAGGAGCTGACCATTAATTACTTCTCTGAAGAAGGAATCATGGTGAGCAGCAGGCATGTCACAAAGTCCCATAGCAATTCATGCACAGCGACTCGATCTCTGTGGGCTGCTTGCCCTCAACCTCACGTGGATGGGCTGGAACAATGCGCTGGGGCTGAGGGGGGCAAGGGCGTGGCCAAAGCACCCACTTTTGCGAGTTTTACCTCTAGGAGCCACCCCAGATTCTCATACTGAGGACAGGAGAAAAATCCCCTCCTGCTTCAGGCTGGGCATGGAAAGTAGCCATTGTGAATACACCAGAGCATGTGTTCTAACAAGGACTGCCCTCAGGAGAAATCATTCCATCAGATCCTGACCCCCCTGAGGGAGAGAAATGCCCATCATGCTTCTTTATCTTTCTTGTACCACCTAAGGAGGGCTGAGGAGAACATGTGAAGGCCACAGTCCAGGCAACAGACTCACAAATATGAGGCATAGTCAAATGCCTCATCCCTATATCTCATCACCACATCACTGAGGATCTGTTCACTGCAGTTCCTTTTATCCAACACATGTCTGGCTATCAAGAAAAATCTACAAGGCATTCCAAAAGACAAAAAGTAGTTTGCAGAGACAGAGCAAGCATCAGAACCAGGCATGCAAGGATGCTGGATCTTAACACAACGGTTGTTAATATCCAGCTGTAATGGATAGATAGCATGAAAAAAACACATAGGCAATGTAAGCAGAAATAGGAATTCTGAGAGAGAATCAGAAATGAGTGCTAGAGATCAAAACACCGTAACAGAAATGAAGAGTGCTTTTGATGAGCTCATGGCATCAAACAACCAGTGAGCCTGAGGACATGTCAACAGAAACTTCCAAAATGGAAGAGCAAAGAGAATCAAGACCGAAACACACACACACACACACACACACACACCAGAAAATACCCAAGGGGAGAATCCAAGATGGCGGCATAGGTAAACACCTACACTGCTGCCTCGCCAACAATTTCAAAACTACAACTAAAAGACAGAACGGACATCATCCAGAACCACAGGAATGCTGGCTGAGTGGAAGTTCTACAACTAGAGGGAAATAGAGGGGCTCACAGAGACCCAGAGGAGCTGCAAAAAGCTGAGGTACGGAGACGCGCACACTGAGAGTGGGTGCCAGAGTGCCTGGCTGGCTTTCTCCGGCGGGAGGGAAACGGAGACTCTCAAAGCCATTGAACCCCTTATCTTAGGACTCTAAACCCCAGATCCAGCAGAAACTCATAAGGGGGGAGTTTGGACTGTGAAAAGGGAGAAGTGCACGGAAATTAAGGGGAGTCGTAAAAGATCAAAGGCTTGGTGGCACACAGCACTGTGATAGTGCCTCTGGCTTTCGCGAGTGGGTGGGAGACAGACCCTCCCAACTGTGCCACTTCTGACTCCACTAAGCCCCTATTTGCAGGGGATCCGGAGGGGCAGCGGTTAGAGGCACTGTGGGCGAGCTCGCACAAGGACCGCACCAGTGATTACCCAGTCACGTGAGACTCAGGGGCCATGGAGGGTGGGGCCGATTGGAAGGCAAGGCAGTCCCTTAAGCCCTGAGACTCCACCCATCCCAAGCTCAGCAGAGAGGCTCTGTGGTGTTGCTGAATCCAACACAGAAGTTCTCCTGGCACAGTGAAAATGCCGAGACATGGGAAGGGATCACAAACAAAAGAAATGGAGGGAAAAAAAACGACTGGATATAGAGTTCAAAACCACGGTTATAAGGTTTTTCAAGAATATACTAGAAAAGTTGGATAAAATTAGTAAGACCCAAGAGGAGATGAAAAAGGACATACTAGAGACAATTACTGAAATAAAAAATATTATACAGAGTCCTAACAGCAGAATAGAGGATGGCAAGAATCAAGTCAAAAATTTGAAATATAAAGAAGCAGAAAACATTCAACTAGAAAAGCAAGAAGAAAAAAGAGTCCAAAAATGTGAAGATAATGTAAGGAGCCTCTGGGACAGCTTCAAGCATACCAACATCAGAATTGTAGGGGTGCCAGAAGAAGAGAGAGAGCAAGATACCTATTTAAAGAAATACTGACTGAAAACTTCCCACATCTGGTAAGAGAAATAGACTTACAAGTCCAGGAAGCACACAGAACCCCAAATAAAAGGAATCCAAAGAGGACCACACCAAGACACATCATAATTAAAATACCAAGAGCAAAAGACAAAGAGAAAATAAAAGCAGCAAGAGAAAAACAGTTCATTACCTACAAGGGAGCACCCATACGACTGTCAGCTGATTTCTCAACAGAAATGATGCAGGCCAGACGGGAGTGGCAAGAAATATTCAACGTGATGAATAGCAAGAACCTACAACCAAGAATAATCTATCCAGCAAAGCTATCATTCAGAATTGAATTGCAGATAAAGAGCTTCACAGAGAAGAAAAAGCTAAAGGAGTTCATCAACTCCAAACCAATATTATATGAAATGCTGAAAGGTACTCTTTTAGAAGAGGAAGAAGAAAAAGGTAAAAGCCAAAAAATTATGAACAACAAATACATATCTATAACAAGTGAATCTAAAAATTAAGTGAATTAAAAATTTGATAAACAGAATAAACTTATGAATATAATAGAATCAGGAGCACAGAAAGGGAGTAGACTGATAATTCTCAGGGGGACAAAAATCATAAAGCATCAAACAGACTGTGAAATTACAGCATAAAGATTAAAGTTAGGTGAGGTAAATAAGTGATCAATCAAAGGACTTGTATGCATGCATATAAGCATAACCAATGATCATAGACACTGGGGGTTGAGGTATGCCTGGGAGGGAGGGGGGCAATGGGGAGATATGTATAAAAAATTAATAAAAATTAATAAAGAGGTAAAAAAAAAGAAAATACCCAAGGATGGGACAACTATAAAAGGTGACATATATGTGTAATTAATGGGAAGACCAGAAGAAAAAGCAAGACAGAAAGAACTAGAATGGCTATTTGAGGAAATAATGACTTAAGATTTTCCCCAAATTAATGTCAGACAACAAACTACAGATCTAAGAATCTCAGAGTTCAAGAAGCAGGATAAATGCCAAAACAAAAACAAAAAAATATACCTAGGCATATTTAAACTTCAAAAACTCGAAGATAAAAAAAAATCTCAGAAGAATCCAAAGGAGGTGAAAAATCTTTTTATTTGTCTGTAGACATTAAAATGACAGTGAAGGAATATTATGAACAACTCTATGCCCACAAATTTGATAGTCTGCAGTCGTCATCAACCAGTGGTCTGCAGACCACTTGTGGTTCATGAGGTCTGAAAGATTGGCGACTGTTGGTCTAGAGGAAATGGTCCAATCTGAAGTATACAATCTGCCAAAACTCACATAAAAAGAAATAGACAATCTGAATAAGGCTATATCTGTTAATACATTGAATCAATAATAACTCCCTGAAACAGAAAACAACAGGCTAGGTGGGATTGTTGGTGAATTTTACCAAACATGTAATGAAGAATTAATATTAATTCTTTATAATATCTCCCAGAAGATAGAAGGAGAGGGAATTCTTCAAAACTCATTCTATGAGGCCAGCATGTCTCTAATTCAAAACTAGACAAAGACATTACAAGGAAACTACAGATCATGGATACAAAAATGCTCAACAAAATACTAGCAATTCAACAATGTATGAAGTAATTACACACAATGACCTAGTAGGATTTATCCCAGGTATTTTGGCATTCAAAAAGCAATCAATATAACCCATCATATCAACAAATTAAGGGAGAAAAATCACATGATGACATCAATGTATACAGAAAAAGCATTTGACAAATCCAACACCAATGCATGACGAAAATTCTCAGCAAACTAGGAGCAGAGCGAACTTCCTCAACTTTATAAAGAAATCTATAAAAAGTTTATGTCTAACATCATACTTTTCAAAAATTTATTGTTTAAAGCATTACACAAGTATCCTTTCCCCCCATTGACTTCTCCCTGGCCGTCCCCACCCCCCAGCACATGCCCTCACCTACCTCTTCCCTCCATCTCTGTCCATTGGTTATGCTCATATGCATGCATACAAGTCCTTTGGTTGATCTCTTACCCCTCAGTCCCCGCCTTCCTCATAGGTTGGACAGTCTGTTTAATGCTTCTGTGACTTTGTTTCTATTTTTGTTCATCAGTTTATGTTGTTTATTATATTCCACAAATGCCTGAGATCATGTGATATTTCTCTTTCTCGACTGGCTTATTTCACTTAGCATAATGCTCTCCAGTTCCATCCATGCTGTTGCAAATGGTAAGAATTCCTTATTTTTTACAGCAGCATATTATTCTATTGTGTAGATGTACCACAGTTTTCTTTTTTTAATTAAATCTTTATTATTCAGATTATTACATTTGTTTCTCTTTTTTTCCCCTCCATAGCACCCCTCCACCCAGCTCCCACCCCTCCCTCTGCCCTTAGCTCCCTCCCATTGATCTCATCCATAGGTGTCTGATTTTTGTCCAGTCTCTCTCTGTACACCCTTTACCCCTTTCCCCCTGAGAAATACCAGTCCACTCCCTTTCTGTGCTCCTGATTCTATTATATTCACCAGTTTATTCTGTTCATCAAATTTTTAAATCACTTAATTTTTAGATTCACTTGTTGATAGATATGTATTTGTTGTTCATAATTTTTTGGCTTTTACCTTTTTCTTCTTCCTCTTCTAAAAGAGTACCCTTCAGCATTTCATATAATACTGGTTTGGAGTTGATGAACTCCTTTAGCTTTTTCTTCTCTGTGAAGCTCTTTATCTGCCCTTCAATTCTGAATGTTGGCTTTGCTGGATAGATTATTCTTGGTTGTAGGTTCTTGCTATTCATCACGTTGAATATTTCTTGCCACTCCCGTCTGGCCTGCATCGTTTCTGTTGAGAAATCAGCTGACAGTTGTATGGGTGCTCCCTTGTAGGTAATAAACTGTTTTTCTCTTACTGCTTTTAATATTCTCTCTTTGTCTTTTGCTCTTGGTATTTTAATTATGATGTGTCTCGGTGTGGTCCTCTTTGGATTCCTTTTATCTGGGGTTCTGTGTGCTTCCTGGACTTGTAAGTCTATTTCTCTTACCAGAGGTGGGAAGTTTTCAGTCATTATTTCTTTAAGTAGGTTTTCAGTATCTTGCTCTCTCTCTTCTTCTGGCACCCCCACAATTCTAATGTTGGTACGCTTGAAGCTGTCCCAGAGGCTCCTTACATTATCTTCACATTTTTGGATTCTTTTCTCTTCATGCTTTTCCAGTTGAGTGTTTTCTGTTTATTTATATTTCAAATTTTTGACTTGATTCTTGCCTCTCTCTAGTCTGCTGTTAGGACTCTGTATAAAATTTTTTATTTCAGTGTCTCTAGTTGGTCCTTTTTCATCTCCTCTTGGGACTAGCTAAATTTATACATCATCTCTAGCATCTCTAGTTGGTCCTTTTGCATCTCTTCTTGGGACTTGATAAACTTATCCATCTTTTCTAGCATATTCTTGAAAAACCTTATATGCGTGGTTTTGAACTCTATATCCAGTCATTTTTTTCCTCCATTTCTTTTGTTTGTGATCCCTTCCCTTGTCTTGGCATTTTCACTATGTTGGGGAAACTTCTGTACTTGCAAAACCACAGAAGCCTCTGTTGAGCTTGGGATGGGTGGAGCCTCAGGGCTTAAGGGACCGCCTTGCCTTCCAGTTGGCCCTGCCCTCCACGGCCCCCGAGTCTCACATGACTGGGTAATCGCTGGAGCGGTCCTTGTGCATGCGCGCCCGCAGTGCCTCCAGACTGCTGCCTTTCCAGCTTCCCCCGTGCACCAGGACCACACAAGTCTAGATCTCCAAGGTTTCGCCCGAAACAGGGGCCCAGTGGACTCAGAAGTGGCACAATTGGGAGGGTCTGTCTCCCGCCCAGTCTCGAAAGTCAGCGGCACAATCAGCAATCTGTCCTCCACGCAGCGCCGTGCGCGTGTGCGACCAGACCTCCTATCTTTTGTGACTCCCCTAAATTTCCGTGCACTTCTCCCTTTTCACAGTCCAAACTCCACCCGTATGAGTTTCGGCTGGATCTGGGGTTTAGTGTCATAAGATAAGGGGTTCAATGCCTTTGGGAGTCTCCATTTCCCTCCCGCCAGAGAAAGCCAGCCAGGTACTCGGGCACCCGCTCTCTCAGCGCGCACGTCTCTGTACCTCAGCTTTTTGCAGCTCCTCTGGATTTCTGTGAGCCCCTCTCTTTCCTTTTAGTTGTAGAACTTATACTCGGCCAGCTTTCCTGTGGTTCTGGAAGATGTCCGTTCTGTCTTTTAGTTGTAGTTTTGAAATAGTTGTGCAAGGCAGCAGTGTAGTCATTTACCTATGCCGCCATCTTGGATCTCCCCTCTTGTACCACAGTTTTCTAATCCACTCATCTGCTGATGGGCATTTAGGCTGTTTCCAAATCTTAGCTATTGTAAGTTGTGCTGCTATGACCATAGGGGTGCATATGTCCTTTCTGACTGATGTTTCTGTTTTCTTGGGATATATTCCTAGAAGTGGGATTACTGGGTCAAATGGAAGTTCCATTTTTAATTTTTTTAGGAAATGCCATAGTATTTTCCACAGTGGCTGAACCAGTCTGCATTCCCACCAGTAGTGCACAAGAGTTCCTTTTTCTCTGCATCCTCGCCAGCACTTGTTGTTTGTTGATTTGTTGATGATAGCCATTCTGACAGGTGTGAGATGGTACCTCATTGTCATTTTGATCTTCATTTCTCAGATGATTACTGATTTTGAACATGTTTTCATATATCTCTTGAAAAAGTGTCTTCTTTAGAAAAGTGTCTATTTAGGTCCTTTCCCCACTTTTTGATTGGATTGTTTATCTTCCTTTTGTTATGTTATATGAGTTCCCTATAAATTTTGGCAATTAAACCCTTATCAAAGGGTTTAATGTTCTCCCATGCCATGAGTTGTCTTGTTTTGCTGATGGTTTCTTTTGCTTTTTATTTTGATGTAGTCCCACTTGTTTAATTTCTCCTTAATTTCCATTGCCCGAAGAGCTGTATTGGTAAAGATATTGCTATGACAAATGTCTGCTATTTCGCTGCCTATAGCTTCTTCTTAGATTTTTATGCTTTCCCATCTTAGTCCTTTAATCCATTTTGAGCTTATTTTTGTGTATGGTGTAAGTTGGTGGTCTAATATCATTTTTTTTGCATGTATCTGTCCAATTCTCCCAACACTATTTATTGAAGAGACTGTCTTGACTCCATTGTATGCTCTTGCCTCTGTCAAGTATTAATTGAGCATATTGGCTTGGGTTGATTTCTGGGTTCTCTGTTCTGCTCCATTGGTCTATATGTCTGTTCTTGTGCCAATACCAGGCAGTTTTGAGAACAGTGGCTTTGTAATACAGTTTTATATCTGGTATTGTGATCTCTCCAACTTTGTTCTTCTTTCTCAGGATTGCTGCAGCTATTCAGGGTCTTTTTTCATTCCAGATGAATTTTTGGAGAGTTTGTTCTAGGTCTTTGAAATGCCATTGGTATTTTAATGGGGATTACATTGAATCTACAGATTAGCATCATACTTAATGTTGAGAAACCAGAAGCTTCCCACCAAGATAAGGAACAATGCCAGGATGTTCCTTTTCACCACCCCCTTTTTATTCATTTCATTTTTTAAATTTTATTGTTTAAGGTATTACAAATATTAGTACATATGTCTCTTCCCCCCCCCCACTTCCCTGACCTCCCCTCAGCCTCCCCTATCCCCGGCACTGGCTCTCGTTCACCATACCTTTTAACATTGCACTGAAAGTCTTAGCTAATGCAATAAGATAAGAAAAGGAAATTTAAAATACATGGATTGGAAATGAAATAATACAACTGTCTTTGCTTGCAGATGACATGATTGTCTACATATAAAATCTGGAAAAAAATTAACAAAAAAATTGCTGGAACTAGCAAGTGATTATAGCAAGTTTGAAGGGCGTGGTGTTAATATACAAAGTCAATAGCCTTTCTATGAAATTAGAAATTAAAAATACATCATTTACATTAGCACCTCAAAATGAAATATATAGAAATCTAACAAAATGAAATATGTAGAAATCTAACAAAATATATACAAGAGCTATACAAGGAAAACTACAAAACTATGATGAAAGAAATAAAAAAAAGATCTAAATAAATAGAAATTCTATATTTATGGAGGGACTCTATATTATCTATTTTCTTCAACTTGATCTCTAGATTGAATGTAATCCCCATCAAAATCCCAGAAAGTTTTCCTGAGGACACCAACAAATTTATTCTAAAGCTTATCTGAATGAGAAGAACAGAGTTTGAAAACTGACACTACTGCAGAGCTATAGTAATCAAACAGTATGGTACTGGTGAAAGAATAGACAAATAGATCAATGAACAGAATAGAAAGCCCAGAAATAGACCTGCATAAATATAGTCAACTGATCTTTGATCAAGTGGCAAAGGTAATGTAATGGAGTAAAAATAGTCTTTTCAAGAAATGGTGCTAAAACAACTGGACATCCACATGTGAGTGAATGAATGAATCCCAAGCTGATTTGGCTTAGTGGATAGAGTGTCAGACTTGCCTGCAGGGTCATGGGTTTGATTCTGGTCAAGGGCATGTACTTCAGTTGCAGGATTAATTCCCAGCCCTGGTTGGGGCACATGCAGGAGGCACTCAATGGATGTGTCTCTCTCACATAGATGTTTCTCTCCCTGTGTCTCTCCCTTCTCTTCCACTGTCTCTAAAAATAAATAAAAAATATCCTCAGGTGAGGATTAACAACAAAAATAAATAAATAAATAAATAAATAAATAAATAAATAAATAATCAGTCAATCTAGACACAGCCCTTACACCCTTCACAAAAATTAACTCTAAATGGATCATAGGCCTAAATGTAAAACACAGAACTAGAAAACTCTGGTGTGGTAATGACTTTTTAGATAGAGCACTAAAGACACAAACTGGACTAAATTAAAATTTAAATGTTCTGCACTCTTAAAGATACTGTCAAAAGAATGAGAAGACAAGCCACAGACTGGGAGAAAATATTTCCAAAGGACACACCAGATAAAGGACTGTTATCCAAAAGATTGAATGGAGAAATAAATTGTGCTACATTCACACAATAATATACTCAGTTTTTTTTTCTTTTTTTTTATTAATTTTTTATACATGTCTCCCCATTGTCCCCCCTCCCTCCCAGGCATACCCCAACCCCCCCAGTGTCTATGTTCATTGGTTATGCTTATATGCATGCATACAAGTCCTTTGATTGATCTCTTATCTACCTCACCGAACTTTAATCTTCCTGCTGTAATTTCACAGTCTGTTTGAAGATTTACTGCCTCTGTATCTATCTTTTTGTTCATCAGTTTATAATGTTCTTTATTATCCACCAATGAGTGAGATCATGGGATGCTTCTCCCTCATTGACTGGCTTATTTCACTAAGCATAAGGCTCTCCAGTTCCATCAGGTTGCTGCAAATGGTGAGAATTCCTTCTTTTTAATGGCAGCATAGAATTCCATTGTGTAGATGTACCACAGTTTTCTGATCCACTCATCTGCTGAAGGGCACCTAGGCTGTTTCCAAATTGTAGCTATTGTACTGCTATGAACATAGGGGTGCATAAATCCTTTCTGATTGGTGTTTGTGATTTCTTAGGATAAATTCCTAAGAGTGGGATTACAGGGTCAAATGGGAGATCCATTTTTAGTTTTTTGAGGAAACTCCATACTGTTCTCCACAGTGGCTGCACCAGTCTGCATTCCCACCAACAGTTCACAAGGGTTCCTTTTTCTCCGCATCCTCACCAACACTTGTCGTTTGTTGATTTGTTGATGATTGCCATTCTGACCGGTGTAAGATGGTATCGCATTGTCGTTTTGATTTGCATCTCTCAGATGATTAATGATTTTGAACATGTTTTCATGTGTCTCTTGGCCTTCCTTCTGTCATCTTTCGAAAAGGTTCTATTTAGGTCCGGTGCCCATTTTTTTATTGGATCGTTCATCTTCCTTTTATTAAGTTGTATAAGTTGGCTGTAGATTTTGGAGATTAAACCTTTATCAGTGATAACATTTGCAAATATGTTCTCCCATACAGTGATCTTTCTTGTTGTTTTGTTGATGGTTTCTTTTGCTGT
>PVJN01022250.1:0-33647 GCA_004026805.1 Lasiurus borealis | reverse complement strand
GTCAGGGGGAAACTCTGTGAGGACACTGCCACCCTGCTCACCCATGCCAGGGAGGGGTTCAGGGTGCTTTTCCCAAATTGGCTGCCACTCTTCAGAAAGCTCTGGGCAGGCAGGCAAAGGGGGTGCGCTCCCTTGGCCAGAAGGACCTTAGTGGGCCCTGTGGCCTCTCTCTTCCCTCTGCGGTGTTTCCTCTGCACAGTGCCCTGCTCTCACTCGCACCTAGCCGGCACAGAGCCAGGCCCGCACGAGCCACGCCCGCACAGAGCCAGGCCTGCACAGAGCCAGGCCCGCTCAAAGCCACGCCTGCACAGAGCCAGGCCCGCTCAGAGCCACGCCCGCACAGAGCCAGGCCTGCAGGCTTCACAACAATCTCTCGGGGCTTCCAGTCCCCCTCAGAGAAAGCACAGGCTCCGCAGGAGTGTGGGAACTAACATTCTTTGTGGGGCGGATGGGGTCACAGCTCACATCCCCTGAAAGAGGTTTCGACACGACCCACCTGCCCTATCCTCACAAACTCCGCCTGGCGGGCCTCCTCTTTCTTCCGCGCGGACTTGGGCGACTCTGGTAAGACATCACTGAAAGATCGTCTGTTCAGCATGTTCTGAAAGGGAGACACACGTTAAAGTTCCTCAGAGCATCCGGGGAGCCCCACGTGTGGCAGGGTCGGTGCTGGATGCCAGGGATGAAAGAGCCGGCAGGCGGAGAGCCAGCAGGTGAAGGCTGAGGGCAAGGGCTGTGAACTCGAGCCAACCAGCAGCGCCAGAAAAACCTTCCACATCCCCGCTCCTGGCCACATGCACGATGGCCCTGGTCATGTGAGTAATGCCTCCAATGCTCCAGGGGCTACTGTTCGACCTGGACATGCCTGCCCCCGCCTGGACCTCACTTCCCACGGCCCTGGCTTTGTGAAACTATGCTCCCGTGCGGGGACAGTCACCATCCTCCTTGTCATGGGAACAACGAGAGGACGCCAGCCACGGGCCATGGAGCCACAGGCTGGTCCTGACAGCAGGATCCAGGCGAGTCCTCTGCACGTCTACCCAGGACTCATCGCAGGGACTGTGTTCCCAGCTCAGACCCCGCGCGTAGGAAAGGGACCCAGGTTACCTTGTGCAAGTCTGGCATCAAATCCTGGTGCAGAGACCGAATCAACATGTCCAGAGTGCGTCGGCGCTTCTGGGCAAAGGTCGGGGTTTCCAAAGTGGCCTTTTCACCGTTAATTACTAAAATGAAACAAGTTATAAAGGGCACTACTAATAAGAACGTGCTATCGGGGAACATCCTTCTGAGGGAAATGCTTCACAGTGACACCACCCACTTTCCAAATACGGTACGACCACGAGTAACTCCCTCACGAAGCTCACTTCAGAACACCCTGCTTTCTTTATGCAAACTGACCAAGCTTCGAGCAGCGGGTGTATGTAATCACCTAAGACCTACACACCAGCCTGCCCCATCTGTCTTTTCACCCACCCATCCTCCATCCCTCCATCTACTCACCCACCCATTCTTCTATCCCACTCATCCTTTATCCCTCCACCCCCTCCATCTACACACCCATCCATTCTCCCATCCCACCCATCCTCTATCCCTCCATCTATCCATCTACCCACCCCTCCATCTACCCATCCATCCACTCAGCCAACAGGATGGCAAGAAATATTCAAAATAATGAATATGAAGAACCTACAACCGAGATTACTCTACCCAGCAAAGATATCATTCAGAATTGAAGGTCAGATAAAGAGCTTCACAGATAAGAAAAAGCTAAAGGAATTCATCAATACTAAATCAGTATTATATGAAATGCTGAAAGGTACTCTAAGAAAAAGAAGAAAAATGTAAAGATAAAAATTATGAACAAATATATATCAACAAGTGACTCTAAAAATCAAGTGAATAAAAAATCTGATGAACAGAATAAACTGGTGAATGTAATAGAATCAGGGGCATAGAAAGGGAGTGGACTGACAATTCTTGGGGGGGAAGGGGTGTGGGGTGCGGGAAGAGACTGGACAAAAATCGTGCACCTATGGATAAGGACAATAGGGGAGGGGATAAGGGCAGAGGGTGAGGTGGGAACCGAGTGGAAGGGAATAAAAGAGGGACAACTGTAATAATCTGAATAATAAAGATTTAAAAATATATGTATATTTGCTATATTTTGTTAGAAAAAAAATAACAGTTGACTAAGCAGAGTACTTAGCTTCTTAGCCTAATAGAAGTTTCTTCTCGGAAAAGGCTAGTGGTTTAGCAGCCTGGACACTGAAGTTACTACAGTGGCTGCCCAGTGATGTAACAGGGCATAGGACAGAGCACGATGGGGGCGAGGAGTCTGCGGTGAAGGCAGCGGTGGGCTTGAACGCCAGTGGCTCTGCTCTGTACATTCTCAGCAAACGGGTAGCTGTGTGGGGCCTCAGTTTTCTACCTTGTAAAATGGGTATAACTGTATTTCCTTGTAAGGGTTGCTATACATTTTTAAATGCCATAATACATATAGAGAGTTAGCACAGTGTTAGGCACAGCAAACCGAATGAGTGAGCTATTATTAACAGTTCTCTTTCTCAGACGGAGGGCCCAAGGCAGGATGGCGCTTACAGGACGGACAGTGAACGCTCTGCCACAGGCTGTTCCTGGGTAAGGCCCGGACGCTGGCAACAGCGGGTTCATGGTTGGCAAGACATTGCTTAAGGAATTTAAACTATGAGCGTCTTGCATTTCCTCTCATTCTGTGACTGAAAATTGTTTTTGTTTGGCACTGTTTTTTCCTGAGTATCCCAGAAATATTAATCATAAATGACTTCTTTTAGCTGAATAAGGAGAAAAGTTCCATTTTTTTGCTGAAATGCCACTTCCTGTTTTCTAGAGTTTTCCACCTGGCCCACTCCCTCCCACTCTCCCAATAAATCCACGTCCGGATTCAGAGATGTCTGATCACTGGCTTCTACCTTTCTGCTCAGTCCACCAACCCCTTCTGTCCTCCTGGCTCCCTCCTCTGTGACTTCAACACCCCTTTTCATAATCTCTGGCCTGTGTTCTTCAACTGGGTCCCCTCTGCAAACCCTCAACTGACCCTTCACGACCTCCCACCCCAAGCTTCTGAGCTTCTGAGGGGCTGAAGAAGTCTCCCTGCTGACTATGTCCATTTAAAAAACAAATCTATATCTATATCTATATCTATATCTATATCTATATCTATATCTATATCTATATCTATATCTATATCTATATCTACATCTACATCTATATCTATATGTTTTATTGATTTCAGACAGGAAGGGAAAGGGAGAGAGAGATAGAAATATCGATGGGCTGCCTCCTGCACTCCCCCTACTGGGGACCGAGCCCACATGTGCCCTGACAGAATCGAACCAGCAGCTTTTTGGTTCATGGCTGACACTCAACCAACCACTGAGCCACACCGGCCAGGTGACTGGCGCCATGTAAAGTCGAGGATAACTTGATCCTATGCTGCCGAGCGATCCCTCATCCCTGCTGAAAGGACTACAATGTGGTGGTTCCCTCCCTGAGCCCACACTCCAAACCCGGGCCCCCCCCCCCCAACTACACATCTCAAAACCCTTCCGGGCAGGTGAGGGGAAGGAGGGCTGGGACACAGGAGGACACCAGGGAAGCCGCACACGCCTCAGGAGATGAAAGACGCTTCACGAAGATGATAGGCCGTGGCCCGGAATCAGTGCCCGAGCAACCCCCTTTGCTCCCAGCCTCCCGGAGAACCGGAAGAAGTGCATTCTGACGTGAAACGAGTTGCAAACAACACGTCACACCAGCACTTACGTTTCACCAGCAAGAAGTCCCTGAACTCCTGGTGGTCTGTGAACACGGGCGGGGAAGGCAGGGGCGGGCCGAAGAGCGGCACGCTCTCTTCCGAGAAGATTTTCAGCCTGCGGAGAGGAGGCGCAGGGTCACCTGCCTCTTCTTCAGAGACCCCGGCATCTGGGCCGGAAGTGTGTCCTGCTGCCCACGTGATGGGGAGGAATATTCACGCCCCAGAAGGTGCCTTCCTGTGTCTGCCAGGGCCGGCCACTGTGCTTTCAGAGGCCAGCCCTCCCTGTGGGCAAGGTTGGGTGGCCCGGGGGGTCACAGCCAAGGCCACCATGGGCACCCACGGCATATCAGGGAGCACACTTGGTATTTTAAGAGCACAACTTGGTATTTTATGACAATCAGTGGATTCTCACCACTTGCCAAGGTGGTACCATTTCCCCATCCTGTCATCACCTGAGGCTTAAAGACGACAGATGCTTTTTTCAAAGCCTCCACGCTAATAATAAGTGACAGTGGGGATTCCAACCCAAATCTATTTGGCCCCAAGTTCATGCCCTTTTAACAACATCATGATGCCCTTCACAGAGGAGTACGGCTTCGGAGAGGGGGCGCTCTGGTCAGGATCAGATACATCCACCTGTGCCCACTGCAGAGGGCCATAAAGCCCCAAAGCACCCAGGCCCTCGGTCACCCGCACGGAGCCATGTCACATGGAACAATTTTCCCCAAAGAGAGGGTGGCCTTGAAGAAAGTTCTCTACGGTGAGGCCACAGCAACTCAGTGGAGAAATATCTTTATCAAGAGTCTCCCCACATGAACACAAATTAGCAAGCAAACGTGAGAATCAGAAGCAGGGACTGGTGACAAAGTCAGGACCTACCTGTAATTGTCGTTTTGGTGATCATACCTCACTAAGGCAAAAATATCTGTGGCGGTGGTTAAGGAAATTAATCAGCAGCCCCGATGCTCACAGTCACAGCTTGTGCTTTGACAATCCCTGTGGGGAGTCATCCCGGACCCGCGCTTTGTGGGCAGGGCACCTGTGGCACTTGGGGGACTTCTTTGAAAGAGACCACCCAGGAAGACGCAGGTTCAGCCTGAGTGTGCATCCTTTGGGGAAAGAGCTAAACTTCCAAATGTGTCAGGAGAACACTATGAATAAAGCTACTAAGCCAGGAAGACGCCGGCAAAGCAAAAAGAGCAACTCTATTGCCTGGAATGCAAAGATCCCAACAGGAAACTAGTCATCGATTTCATCTGACACGTTTTGAAGAGAAAAGCAATTCCCCTCTCTCCTGGCTTTGGAAGAATAAACAAACCCAAACAAACCCATGTAGCTGGTGGCAGCCTCTCCTTGGCTTGTCTGGGCACACTGAGCTGAAATAGTACCACCCCTCCAGGCAGCTTCCTCCTCCCTTTCCCTCTAAACCCGCCCCTCTCCCCCATAACCCGGCTTTCCTTAGCTCGAGCCACAAAACCATCTGCTTCTCAAAATGCTTCCCCATCCAGCCTCAGAGGAAGGAATCTGCACACACTACCTGCTTGTCCCCTTCCAGAAACAAATGAGCCCCAAAGAGAAACAAGTAACTAAACAAAGTTCTAAAAAGAATGAGCCCTCCTCCATCACCTACAGAGTCAGCCCCCCTGTCCCGCCCTGGACGGGAGAAGCTGTCCTACCGGGGCCTCTGCAGGCCTGAGGTGGGTCCTGCATCCCAGCGAGCACAGCGGCCATCCCAGCAACAGCCCTGCCAGCGGGAACAAATCCCAGGGAAGTGCAGGGGCACCCGTTTTCTCCCGGCCTCACTGGGAGGAAACTGGGCACTTTTCAACTTTTACAAACTCCCCTGCTATACTGTCAGTTGACACTGAACAAGTCGAAGTGCAGAGCAACCTTCTTCCGATGCCATCAGTCACTGGGTCCTGTCCCCCAGCATTCTTACTGGAGTCTCCCCAAATGCCCCTCAGTTGCCTTTTAGTAATTAAGTGTGACTCATAGAGGACCCATCGTTGGGTCTCCCTGGCATGGTCTGTGACCACCAGCTCGGACGTGGCAGAGAACAACAGCAGGCCTATGCTGGCAACATGAGCTGCACAGAAATGAGAGGAAGCAAATAAAAATGTGATGAATTCCATCATTTCTCAAATCTTAAGGGATGACAACACAGCAGATATTATGAGGGCTTAGAATCAATAAAGAATAGTACTTGGCTTTTTATCCTCACTTGCAAGTTTTTATATCCAAAGCAAATTTCTCAGAGGATTCACTAGAATTCTTCTAATTCAATTCTTATCGATAGATGGTAGGAAGTTGCCCTCATTTCAGAGACTACCTGAGGGAAGGGAAGAGATTTCAGAAGTCAAGGATTGTCTGGGAATTAATCCGTCAGTGACTCCAAGGGATGGAGAGAGAAGAGAGAACGATGTTGAGGGAAAATCCCACATGGCAGGTGTAAGAATCTATCAACACAAACCAATTATAACATGCAAGTCAATGATAATTGCTTGGCGAGAAGGCTATTTCTGTCCCATGAGGCTGAGGGATAGCCCACCGAACCGGAGCAGTCACAAGGCCCAGGATACGTGTAAAATGGGAGCGGATCATGGAAGGCTTAAAGGCAGGACAGGGCTCCTCTCCTTCCTGGAACACAATGGTGACGATGTCATTCCCGATGTGGCGCTTCCTTTCCACCTGGATGTGAGCATAAATAACATCTCTGAGGAGGCTCTCAGACCTAGCACAGAGTTGAAAACGCAGCTCAGTGCGACAGCCCACAATCACAGAGCCCAAGCCTCGCCGGCTTTCACTCCTTGCCTTCCGGGTTTTACCAGCCAGCTTCCGGCTCTGCTGTCCTTGCTGTCTGTCTCCACCTCGCCCCGCCCAATTCAGGCCCCATGTCCTCGTCTAGCCCCTGCAGACGCCTCTTATCCAGCCTCCTTGCCTACACGTTCTCTCATTTTACTTTTCTAATCATGTTCATCTTCATTCATCATGGCCTTTGCCTGGCATCCAAGGCCCCCAAACAAGAGGCTTTGCATCACAATTCCCTGGGGATGGAGCCCAGCTTGTGGATTTTTAGAAATGCTTAGTTCTGATGCAGATACTTGGTTAAAACAAGCCCCTGCCTAATCTGACCCCAACTGACCTTTCCAAAATGATCTCCTAGACATGTGGTCAGTGGTCTTTTTTCTGTAAAGGGCCAGACAGGAAATATTTTCAGTCTTATAGATCATACTAGTGGCCTGGTGCACAAAATTCATGCACATTAAAAGGGAATTAATTAGAGGAAATATTTTAATATTTGCCCTTTCTCTATAATAGAAGTGTCAGAGATAAAATGAGTAAAATGTATATGAAAATCTTCCTCCTGTCAGAGTCTGGGTCATGCAGGGGGACCCAGAGTCAAGTCTCTGCCCACCCACATGAGCCTTGAAATCATGTGAGACCCATACCTGGCCAGCCCCACCCCATTTGGTGAGATCCAGACCTGGCCAGTCCCACCCCCATCAAGCCCCGCTGGGTGGGGGATGTAGCCTCAGGTCCCCTGTCAAGCCTCGCTGGGTGGGAGTGCAGGCTCAGGTCGGGTGGGGGGCGGGGTTGCATCCTAAGTTCCCTGGTGCATGCTGGGCAGGGGCGGGGCGTAGTCTCAGATCTCCTGGCCTGGCACTGGGGCAGGGTTCGCCCCTTGAAGTCCCCCGTCAAGCCCCGCCAGGCAGGGGGCATGGCATGAGGTCCCTAGTCAAGCCCCACTGGGCAGGGGGCACAGCCTCAAGTCCTTGCTAATTACTTGTTACGGGAACCCCACTTCCGCTGTAGGCATAGCCATCTTGTGATGGTGTGAGGGTTAATTTGCATAATACTTCTTTGTTATATAGGAGGATTATCTTTTTGCAAACACTCATCAGCCACTACTCTGAATGTTCTTATTTTAGGTCCCAGACAAGAAACATGGTCCACTGAGAGGAGTCACAGAGGAAAGGCAGTGTAAATGCAAAACAGTCTTTTAGGAGTCACAAACCACTCACACACGCAGATACACACACTCACACACACAGATACACATGCTCACACACAGAGATATATAACATTCACACACAGACACACACGCTCACACATACAGATATATACTCACACACTCAGTTACACTATCCACACATGCAGATACATGTGCTCACACACTCAGATACATACACTCACTCACAGATACACACACTCACACATGCAGATACACACACATCCACAGATACACATGATCACACATGCAGATACACACACAAATACACATACTCAAACATGCAGATACACACACTCACATACAGATACATACTCACACATGCAGATACACACATTCACACATGCAGACACACATACACACGCAGATACACACGCTCTCACACACAGATACACATACTCTCACACAGACAGGCACGTGCACTGCTTCCTCATTACTTTCTGGCGAAGGCGCAGTGAGTGTGGTTCTCCCTAAGGCTGTGGAAGGTTCCAGAACAGAGACTGCAAACAGCACCCCGAGCTGGGCCTGAAGCTCTGCTTCTCTGTTAGCACTTTCGTCTGACTCTGGGCAGCGGGCGGAGCTCTCTGCTGTCAGTCACGTGTGAGGGCCTGTGCGAGCACCCACCTGCTGCTTGTTCTCTTTGGAGTACGGCAGCATCGTGGACACGTGGAACATGATCTCGTGGCCTTGGTAGAGAGTATAGACCGAGTGGATCCCTGTGGTGTCATCTGTAAGACACGAACATGCACTGAGCGGGCGCAGCGAACGCGGGGGCCGGAGGAAGGGTCTCCATGTGAGACAGATGAGAGGGCTGCATACAATCGGATGGTCCTTACAGCCCCTCTGGACTGTCCACCTGCGGGGAGCAGCAGTGTGAACGCCGCCCGTGGACAGACCTCCCCGCCCCCCTCTCTGCTCGCTCACTGACAGAGTCGAGGAGGCATGAGGAGCCTGGGCTGAAAAGGAGCGGGTGGGGAACTGCTTGCCTCGCAGTGACTGCCAGTGACAGGACAAAAGGAACACAGATGGCACACAAACACTGACTCTGTGTCCATAAGACATGGCAGAACTGCACAGCGACCTGTGCCCGCTAGGTGTGGAGCTCGAATCCCTTCCCTTCTTCCCCAGCGGGGGCTTAAGCTCAGTGACGGACAGGCTGGGCGGAGGCCAGCTTACTTTTGGTGTCCAGACCGCCGCGGTAGCCCGTCCAGCCCTTGAGAGTGATGGTGTCGCCCAGCAGGTGTAAAAATTTTTGAAAGGCGTCACTTCCGACTTCTGCGGAAAAGGGGGGTGTGAAGGAGGTGCGGCAGCCAGTCCCCGTTCTCCGGCTGAAGCCGCTGAGGAACCGGCTCTGCGGAGGGTGTGGCAGGAAAGGGAAGGGGCCCGGCAGCAGGGCCCACAGCTCCCAGGAGCTACTGGAACAGTGGTTCTCAACCTTCCTAATGCCACGACCCTTTAAGACAGCTCCTTATGTGGTGGTGACCTCCAACCATAAAATTATTTCCATTGCTACTTCATCACTGTAATTTTGCTACTGTTATGAGCTGTAATGTAAATATCTGATATACAGGATGTATTTTCATTGTTACAAATTGAACATAATTAAAGCATAGTGATTAATCCCAAAAACAATATGTAATTATATATTGTGAAATATTTCTTTCTAATTACAAATAAATGAAATTTTGTCTTGAATCATGGTGTAGCATGGGTAACAGTCTTCATATGACAACAGTAAACTACAATGCTACATTTTGCTACATGGAGGAGCAGTGTGTTGGTTCCTAAGACCATGGGAAATAGGTGTTTTCCAATAGTCTTAGGTGACCCCCAAAGGGGTCGAGACCCACAGGTTGAGAACCGCTGCACTGGAATGAAAGCACAGCATCAGACTAACCAGCCTCCCTGCCAGCAAGGCCCAGGGGTTCGCACTGCAAGGTAAAAAATGACCACCGAGACGGGTTTGGCTCAGTGTATAGAGCATTGGCTTGCGGACTGAAAGGTCCCAGGTTCGATTCCGATTGGGGGCATGTACCTTGCTTGCGGGCACATCTTCACTGTGGGACGTGCAGGAGGCGGCTGATCGATGTCTCTCTCTCATCGATGTTTCTGACTTTCTATCTCTCTCCCTCCCTCTCTGTAAAAAATCAATTAAAATATATATTTTTTAAAAATGTGACCATTTCCACGAGTAACAGAAGGTACTGAACGTGAAAAGAGCTAGAGAACAGGAAATGGCGCCACCTTGCAACCCTCCCAGCCCTGACTTCCCGGAGAAGAGCCCTCCTCGGCTCCCGGGTTATGCAGAATCAGCTTCTTCCGAGCCCACGACATTTCCCACCGAGACCTGGGGCAGGTTAAGTGACCGGTAAATACTTATCAAACGAACGAAATTGGGCAACATTTGCCCTACCAAATTTACCCTTGGAATTCACCCCACAATTTCCTACAACTGCGGGCAGTTTCTCTGCATTAAAGGCTCCAACTCTGCCAGCAAGTTCGGTCTCTGCCGTCAGAGCTGCCACAAGGGGAGGGGATGCCCGTCGGCAGGGGAGACACTCACCGTTGCTGAACATCTCATCATCGGTGAGCTGCCCGTCTTTGGCAAAAAGAACCCCGAACTTGAAGTTCACCGAGCCCTTCAATAAGACAATAAAAAGTGGTGACTTTAATCTCATCAACAGAGCATGCCCAGTTAAGCGATGTCGTTACCAAGGGACACGGCCCTGACAGACTGGACCCAGGGGGATCACTTCCTCCCCTCTATCTCAGTTTTGACCAACACGAAGAACAATCACGCCTTCCTTTTGGTGGCTGCTGAGTGTACAGTGAAACTTCCATTTGTAACGTCATTACTAACGGCGCCCAGGCGGCCAGCCGGGTCCATTCTGCAGCAAACAGAGCTGTGGTAAGTGGCCCCAGAACCCACAGGCTGGTACCATCTTCCAACCAACCCACCCGCAGGGCCCAGACCCCGGGCAGCTCAGGGGAGCTCCGTGCAATCAAAGCTCAATACAACAGTCCAAGGCTGAAACCTGTGGACTCTTAGAAACAGAAATGGAAACTGGAGCTCATTTCCCCCAATTCCTAAAGACAAGTACCAAACTATTTTACTATATATATAATATATATTGATTTCAAAGAATGGAGAGATAGAAACATCAATGAGAGAGAATTATTGATCAGCTGCTTCTGCATGCTCCACATGGGGGATCGAGCCCACAACCCGGGCATGTGTCCTGACTAGGAATTGAACTGTGACCTCCTGGTTCATAGGTCAACGCTCAACCACTGAGCCATGCTGGTTGGGTGAGTTCAGTGTATTTTTAAAAAAATATATTTTATTGATTTCTTATAGAGAGGAAGGGAGAGGGATAGAGAGTTAGAAACATCAATGAGAGAGAAACATCAATCAACTGTCTCCTGCACACCTCCTACTGGGGATGTTCCTGCAACCAAGGTACATGCCCTTGATTGGTATCGAACCTGGGACCCTTCAGTCTGAAGGCCGACCTCTATCCACTGAGCCAAACTGCTCAAGGCTCTCAGTGTATTTTTAATAGTTTTTTTCCCCTTAAGCCACAGATGAGTTTATAGTTCTTCATTATAATAGCTTCTTTACTTTGCAAAGTGCTTACCTCTTGTTCTTCGAGAACCAGCAGGTCCTGTCAAACAAAGTTTCAAAAGTTATGTCTGTGCTTAGCAGCGATCCTTATATTTTGACTTCCTATGAAAGTCGAGCTTTAATTTACTGAAGTTTATACCGCCCACCCAGAAGTGCTTTAAACATTTAAATTTAGCTCTACAGATTTTTACAAAACACCTGGTCGGTTTAAAAAGTCATATTATCTGGAAACAGACGATGCATGACCGTGGGAAGGAAGACACAGACCCCTAGGTCCCTGTGCATCTACAGCTGGCCTTGCACACACTGCCTCGTGGAAGGTTCTGGCCAAGAAAAATGCTGCTGGAAACGGACAAATCACATTTCCAAACAGCAGCCACTTGGCGGAAAGAGGGCTCCTTCGTAATGCAGGCGGCTTAGTTCTATTGACTTCTTGGATCCAGGGATTTGTAAGAACTCTTTCCTCTAAACCCAAAGCCTGCTGCTCACGGCTGCCTAAGGGAACGAAGTCTGCAGACTCCTGCTGAGAGCTGGGAATCAGTGCTGCCAAGCAGCACACTCTCGTGCACACACACACACATACTCACATACATGCACACACACACACACTGGGCAAGCTCCCAGGAATAGTTACTTGTAAGGGGAAGTCAGCTGGACCATGAAGGCAGGGACAGCATAAATGTCCTTGCTGTGCTGTCAGCAGCAGAGGCTGCTGTATGTCGCTTACTTGTCCTCTTTCCTATGGAAGGCGAGCAGGCAGGGGTGACTGGGCAGAGAGAGCTCAGCAGCAGCCATGGGAAGGGATACCAGTGCGCTCCATGGGTTTTGGGGCTCAGTGTCTGGGGATCATGTCCCGCCCCAAGAAGGCAAGGGTTGATCAGCCATACGATGACCTTCCAGAGGCCCACCGACTTACAATTCTAACTGTCCTCACGTTTGCTATAAAAATCACTTCCCAGCAGAGCAGGGCTTCCTGCTGCTTCCAGCTGGACCTCACACACCTGGTTGTGCCTCAGTTCCCTTTGGTCCCAGCACAGCGTTCTACTTGAATTGCAGCTCAACAAGCACATTGCGTATTTATTTCCTTATTTTTAAAATATATTTTTTATGGATTTCAGAAAAGAAGGGAAGAGGGAGAGAGAGAGAGAGAAAGATCAATGATGAGAGAACCCTAGATGCCCCCCCACTGGGGATCGAACCTGCAACCTTGGCATGTGCCCTTGACTGGAATCAAACCTGGGACCCTTTAGTCCACAGGCCAACACTCTATCCACTGAGCCAAATTGGCCAGGGCCATATTTTGTATTTATTACTTAAAAAAAACCTCCAATTTTACATAACTCTACATCACTCAGTACAAGGAGTGGCTCTGAGGCCTAGAAGATCCTCCTGAGCACAGCCCTTTCGGTTCACGGGTGGAGGAGCCTGTCGCTGGCGGCCTCTGCGGTGGCTGTGCCGAGAACAGAGACTCCCGGCCTGCCCCTCGGGCCTGGCATACCAGAATCTCAGTGAGTTCTCCAGGACCGAACACGGGTCAAAGAGGATCAATTATGGAGCAGAAAGTTCTGTTACCTTCTGTATCTCAGGATGAAAAATTTCCCTGGGGCCTTTCTCAAATTTATCCAGGTTCATGGCACTGAAACAGAACAGAGAGCGTGAGGCAGAAACTGAGCGGCGGAAGCAGGTCTCGGCTCCTTAGGGAAGCGAGAGACATCTCCTAGGACAGCGGTCGGCAAACTCTTTAGTCCACAGAACCAAATATCAACAGTACAACGATTGAAATTTCTTTGGAGAGCCCAATTTTTTAAACTTATATAACTGACCCCCGAGGGCACTGTGATGCTAAGAGAGGGAGGGAGGAATGGAGAGGGTTTCTTTGGGCAACCTTGACTAATCTTCCTGATTCTTACTTTTATTTCCTAAAGGGGTGACTCATTGGCATTTATGGAGTGAGTCATGATAAACTGAGATGTAATAATGAACACGACCTGGTATTTCTTTCTTCCTGTGGTAATTCCTCTGCCGCTAATGGAATTGACCATCCTGAACAAGGTTGTCCTTTGTTTTACTTTGGACAAGCAATGAGCGTTTCCTCCGCCTACGCCCCTGGAGGGTAAAACAAGGCCACTGAACCAGATGGCCCCCGAGGCCCCTTCAGCCAGGATTCCTCTGCTCTTACATGACAGACAAACACAAGAGCTAATGTTAATGGGAGTACGCACTCCAGGCCCTCTGCTAAATGCTTTACATGGACGGTCTCATTGAGTCTCTGTGAGGCAAATACTAGTTTATTCCCATTTTTAAAGATGAGGAAACTGAGGCTTAGTCCAGGATAACAAAGCTGTTAATTAGTAGAGCCAAGATTTGAACTAAGGCTTTTCTGACTCCAGTATTTGTATTTTAATTTTCTTTTAAGTTTTCAAGTTTATGATTGCAACAAATAAAGATCAACTTTTTTTTTTTTCAATTGGCAGACACTGTAGAAGTTTTCCTTTTTTCACATCTTTAAAAATAATTACTTGCCAAAGCTTGCTTTGACTGAGTGGGCTGAGAGGGGAGAGACCTTCTTATTTAACTAAACAAAATTAAAACTTTAAAAAGAAAGAAGAAAGGTGCTGGAATAACTTATTTTTAGAAAAGAAAAAAAAGATTCACAACCATCTTAAGCCACTATAATTCAAAGTGCTCCTTTCAAAGCAAGTTGAGGTTTAGAATCAGCCAGATGTTTCTGTGCGCAACAAAAATGCCAGCCTCTTCCCTGCTCTCTTCACCGAAGCTTCAGACTGAGGAGAAACATCAGAAGACCAAATCAAGCTTGAAAATGAGATAGGAAACTCTACTTATTTTTTAAAATATGTTTTTATTTATTTCAGAGGGGAAGGGAGAGGGAGAAGGGAGATAGAGAGCAGTGATGAGAAAGAATTATTGATTGGCTGCCTCTTGCATGTCCCACATTGGGGATGGAGCCTGCAACCTGGCATGTGCTCTGACCTGGGATCAAACTGTGACCTTCTGGTTCATAGGTCAACATTCAACTAAGGAGTAATACAGACTGGGAGACACTTTTCACTTCTTAACCTCAGTGCCGTCCATCCGCCAGAGGCAATCCTAGCCGCTGGATGGAGTCTGCACCCTAAGGGCCCTCTGGCAGCTGGGAGCTGTGGCTGGGACCCTGCAAACACCACCCCTCCCGCCACCCAGGCTGGGGCTGGAGGAAGAGGGACTGGAGGCCCCTGGGAAGAGCTGCCACCTCCCCCGCTGGGCCAGTAGTGGTCATGGCCACGTCCAGAGCCACGTGGCCCTGGGCTTCCCTGGGCCCAGCTCTGTGGTCCCTGAGCAGAGATCTCTGTCCAACCCCCCGCACCTCTTTGCGGTTGGATCCCCTCTCCCATGTGCAGACAGCAAGTCCCCTTGTGGGGCAGGTTCGAGTGACTGAAAGATGATCGAACCGCACTTAGCACAGCACATGGCAGACCGGCTGCTGGCCCCGCAGCTGCTGACAAAGCAGCAGGCCCGACCTGAGCGGGGCTTTCTCAGGGGACTGCCACCCAACAGATACAGAGGGACCGACAGGGAGAGGGAGGCAGCTGGGCAGGGAGCAGCTCCATGTTCCATCCACATACCTTTCTGTTTGGTGAAGAATAAGAACATTCTTCTCCGAGAAGCATCTGCTGACCTACGAGTTTCTATTTCAGAGCAGAAGCATGAAAGGACAAATATTTCCTGATTTTCTTTATGAAACCTCACTACCTGTGTGCATGCGAGGGGCAGGGAGCAGGCAGCTAAAGTGAGCCTGAGGTGCTAAGAGCGACCCTTGAAATCGGGACCAGGACCGGCCTCAGGCACACACACCAGCGTGCCCGGCTGGCTCCCGTGCCTCCACTCCTCATCTCTACATTGGGGACAGGAACAACCTGCCGTAGGGTTGCCATGAAGACCACAGGAGCTAGTGCTTGGCAGACTTAGGAGGACAGCGCACGCAGCCACGGCTGACAGGGTGGCCCCGGGAAAACCAGGGATACAGGCTCCTGGGTTGGGGTTCCACTCGGCGGCACTCACCTTAAGATGGACTTCACAGAGAGCGTCTTGGTGGGGCTGTAGGGAAGGCATATTTTCTGGGTGCCCTGGAAAGTCAAAAGGCTCGATCAGCGAGAAGCATGGCCATTCCCATCTCTGAAAGTGCCCTCCCTGGTCTCTTAAAGGAACCCCGTCCGGCCTTTCTCCTTTCCCTTCAGCAGCTTGTCTATGAGTAAAGACATTATGACGCAGAATCTTGCTCAGACTGGACAGCGTCTGCCCTCCCCCGGCCCAGCACTCATGGGTCTCGGCATCATGGACTCTCCCATGGACGGACTGATGGGTACCCGGACCTTCAGTGTTGTGAGCAGATGGACCGCCTTAGATAGTTGAAAAGTGGGTTTGGTCTCTGAGCTGAGGGTCAGATCAGCCCCCAAGATCATGAAAGAAACATGCCCCCAGCGTGGCAGCCCCAAGTCCAAGACTCGAATGAGAAATCGCTGAATCTTGCGGAAGCCTGTGTGATGTGTCCTGTTTCCTGGTGGGAGCCCGTTTCCTCTCGCTAAATAGCACCCCCTGTGACTAATGCAGGGAAGTACCCCCGTAGAGGCTGGGAACATGGAAGGGAATGAATGAACATCCACATCGTCTGTGGTGAAGAAAAACATAAATGGCCAATCCCATGAGCCTTGGGCTCCCCCTTCCCGTGGGCAGTTCACGAAGAAGTGCAGGGGCTGGATCCTCTCTATTCCATACACCCGCCTCAAGCTCCCTCTGCTTCGCTACAAAAATGCCTTTCCATCAGACTGTTACCTTAAACCTGCCTAAAGGAGAAGACATTTCTGACACGTGACACGGACGTTTATATAAACAGCAGCAGCACAGCACACAGGTGAAGTGGGGATGGAACTCCAGGCCCACGCCGGTTCCTTACCGTTTTCCTCCAGAGAATCGCACGGTACTGAGGGACCCGCTGGTTGTTCTGGTCAGAAAGGGTCACGGACAGGAAGAAGGGGCTCTTCTCGGCATCGTTTCCAATGTAGTTCTGATGGACTGGGGGAGAGACAGGCTTAGGACAGTGGCCGCGCAATGGCTCCTCCAGTTCCCGGCGCGGGGACACGTCAGGTGGTACCCAGCCCTTTGCACATGGTCGGAACCTGATCGCTCTCTAGAATCACGCACTCCCATTCCCCCAGCCAGGGACTGGTCCTGGGATGAGCATGTGACCTCATTCTGGCCAATGAGACAGGAGGAGAAACGTGCCGAGAGGTTTCTGGAAAGGCATCCTCACTCTTGAGGATGGCCTTCCGGGTGAACTCTGGATGGTGGTGTCTCGCAGTGATGCCTGGAATCGCTGCAACCATTTGTGACCCCGAGGAAGCCCAGCTTTGATGACATCACAGAGCCTGTGGCTCCCCCCGCACTCCCTTGCACCCCGAGCCTGGCCTCCCTTGGGTTTCTCGTTAGATCCCTCACTGCTTCAGCCAGCTGAGGAAGCTGAGGCATCACACCATCCTCCTCCCGGCATCACTGCTCCAGGACTGGTCTGCAAGCATTTGGGAGGCGGGCAACTTTCCACAGAGATGCCTGGCCAAACAAGTGAGCTTCTTCGCACAGGACCAGGTTGCTTAAAAAGACCCCTTTGCGTCTGGCCACTCTCATTTTATAGTTCAAGCATCACATCTACAAACAATGGATAAGTCTCATAAGAAATGTGTCTAGCCGAGACCGGTTTGGCTCAGTGGATAGAGCGTCAGCCTGCGGACTGAAAGGTCCCAGGTTCGATTCCGGTCGGGGGCACATCTCCAGTGTGGGGCATGCAGGAGGCAGCTGATTGATGTCTCTCTCTCATTGATGTTTCTGACTTTCTATCCCTCTCCCTTCCTCTCTGTAAAAAATCAATAATATATATTAAAAATAAAGGAAAAAAAAGAAATGTGTCTAACTCCTTGCTAATCCCAGAGCAGCGACCGTTCTTCCATTTCTTCTGCTGGGAGCCCCACGCCTGCCTTCCACCTGCCCCTGTATGTTCGCTAGAGCCCTTCACTGCACCTGTGTGTCACCCTCAATAACGGAGCTCCTGCCACGTGCCAGGCATCAGGCTGAGGGCTTTTCCTGTCTATCTCATTGCAAGATCTGTCCAGACCTACTAGGTGTGTACTGGTAACACTCCCACTTCTCAGGTAAGGAAACTAAGTCTCAGGAAAGCAGAGAGGAACAGGTGTAAGGTCTTATGGTGAGTAACAGTGGAGCCAGGATTCAAACCCACAAAGGCAGGGGCCATGACTGCCTTTGGCAGTTCTACATCGGCCCTGGAGCTTAGGGACCCGTTTCTTTCCCTCACTGCCTTGAACTGTGTTCAAAACCCACTACAGACAGGGCACTTGTCTTGTTAAATCTAAAGTTGCTTTCCACCCTGCAAATTCTTCTATGTCTCGAATCACTCATTCAGATGATCTGAGCCCCTTTATTCCCAGGGACAAAAATGAACGCCCCGTCAAAAAACGCAGTGCCTTTAAACTGGTTAGTGTCACACAGAGAGGGCACTTGCAAATCACACCACAATGATTTTCATTTTGAATGCCCTTCCCTCCCAGCCGCCAGGATGGCATACTTACCTTGTCCTAAAAAATACTTGAAGTACCATCTGGTGTGGTATTCCGGGTTCTCTAAGTGCACGGCCGTTCGCCAAGTCCCTGGCAGAGCAGTGGCATTCTGCAACGGAACAACGTTGTGCCATGAGGAGGCTTATTTAGAAAGGAAACAAGAAGCTGACAATGAGCCAGAGGCCAAACAACCAGAAAAGCCATGGTTACCAGCACATGAACAGCCCCAGCCAGTTTGACTCAGCAGAGAGAGCGCTGGACCATGGACTGAAGGGCCCTGGGTTGGATTCCGGTCAAGGGCATGCACCTCATTAGCAGGCTCAATCCTCGGCCCTGGAGGTGTGGCATGTGTAGGAGGCAACCAATCGATGTGTCTCTCCCTCCCTCCCATTCACTCTAGAAATTGATGGGAAAATATCCTCGGGTGAGGATTAACAACCAGAAGCATACGGACTGGGCTGTGCCCCGTTGTCATTAGGAAAGATGCCCAGTCTAGATGGCATCACAGGAGCATCCGGGGGCGTGGGGGAAAGGGACCAAGCGACCCAGTGGGCTCAGCTATTTCCAACCTGAGTGTAACTTGGGTTTCAAGTTTCCCTCCTTTCTGGCCCGAAGCTTCCAGAAGACTTGGTTGCTGGTGCCCCCTAGAGGCATGCACTTCTGTTTGTAACCCTGGAGGACACTTCACCTGGAAGATATCTATCTCTCCAGCATCTTGAGTTCATATTCTTTGTAGAATTTTAAGAATTTATCATAAAAATCACTCAATTAATGTGGAAAATATAGACAATCATAATAAGTAACCGGAATCCTCTGTCCAAAGGTAATCGTTATTAACGATTTGGTATGATTCCTGTAATGTTTTTCTTACGTGTGCAAACATATGTCATTCTGCCCCAATGGAATCACAATGAATATACAGTTTAAAACTCCTTTGGTGTCTATATTGTGACATATGGATAGACTAGTGGTCGTCAAACTCATTAGTCAATAGAGTGGCAAACCATAGCTCACGAGCCACATGTGGCTCGCAAGCCGCGGTTTGCCGACTACTAGTATAGACAGACTTCAGAAACATGCTTTTCTTTTTTAAGATTTTAAAAAAGGTTTTGCCTTTACTTCCGCTTGTAGGTTACATTGAGAGGACACAGGCGGTAAAGAAGATGGCTTTATGAAAAATAGACTAAACTTTTCTAAATTGCAAATATAAATATAAGCTCCTTTAAAAACAGTGAAATCACACAAAAATTAAAATCCTTTTCTCTCCCCACCCTCCACGCCCAGTCCACTTCCTTCCCCTATACACCCACGCTCCCAGGTCGTGCCGATAGTCCCAGATCTCTCTGTGAGTTTTACAAAGATGTACTTACTTTATACATAAATACACACACACGCACACACCTGTATACATACATGTATACATACATATATACATGTAAATATTTACACATACCATTTGTTTTCATGAATGAGATAGTATCATAGATATTATACTAAAACATTTTTTTTTCCACTGAAGAAAATACCTTAGAAATATTGCCATGTCAGTACCTATGGATCTACGCTGTCCTTTTTAACAACTATACAGATCCTTTTAAAAAATCAAACACTTCAGTTGGATAGCCATGTAAACTAGTAAAATATGTAAAGAGCAGAAAAGGGCCTAACGTGGGAAGTTAAGTCCCCCAACTCCTTCCCAACCTCCGGTTTTCCTTCTCCATAGGAAATGCTATCAAACTTAGAGGTGCCCTCTGGAACTTTCTTGCATACTGAGGAGCATATTTACCTTTTTTGGCTGTGTTAAGGAAGTGGGATGGTATCATATGAATCATTCTGGAATTTGCTTTTCTGTCTAATACTGTTACATCTATCTCCACCTCGCCTTTCCCACAGCTGGGAAGCACTGCATTGTTCAAATGGACCATCCTTCCATAATCACTCCTCTGCTGAGGGAAAGTGAGGGAGTTCCCAGGTGTGGTGATTTCTCTGTTTTAAATAATGCTACCGCACTCGTCCTAACAATAGAGCGGCGGCTAAATGCTGTGTGCATCCTTGATGACTGCTAATGGCCCTCCCCAGACTGTAGCCTGCACACATCCCCACAGTCAGTGGAGACTCCTCCGGTGCCGGAGCACAGATGTAAGGAGCTGAAATCCGGCCCTGCCCTGCCAGATCCTAATTGATATACGAGGAGCTGTCAGGGAGGCCCCAGGGCGCCACCCAGGGTCACACTCATTTCAATTAACAATCAGAGGAGCTCACAGATGGCAGGGGAAGCACAGGATAACCAACGCTTGGTGGCGGGGGAGGTGACAGAATCAAGATGTCAGGAAACTCCTGACAAGGACACACGGAGGAGATTCCATTCAGTGGATAAGGCCAAACCCCACACTGAGGTGCAAATACAAGCTGCAGGGCAACGTCCAGGGCGGGGCGGGCCGCTGCTAGGGGGCAGGCGTGTGTCCCCACTCCACCCACGAGGAAGTGGGGGCTCAGAGGCGTCCTCATAAACTGGTAGGTGATAGAGGTGAGGTCTGAACCCGGGGTCGTTTGATTCCAAAATTGTCCCCACTACACATGATGTCGCCTCACAGCCATTAACAGCTCCGTGGGGGAGGGTGCTGAGGTTCCCCATGAGCCATCAGGCTTCATAAAAAGGGGAGAGGACTGGCCTGCTCCACTCGTGCCTGGAAGGGGGGGAGGTTGAGTTCAGATGTGAGCACTTCCATTTAAATGGCTCTTAGGACCTCACACGTGCCCAGGGACCTCATTCGTGCCCAGGGACGCAGAGGGAGGGGGGAGGATACCTGAGGCCGGGTCTGAGGAGAAAAGGAGCAGGTGTCCTGGAATGGCCGCAGGCAGCACGGTGCCGCTCAGCCTTATACTGCAGCTGAGAGAATGCAAGCGGGAACTCGGAATGCAAGACACAGACAGATGAATTCTGTTCACTTAAAACAGTGGTTCTCAACCTTCCTAATGCCTCGGCCCTTTAATACAGTTCCTCAATTGTGGTGACCCCCAACCATAACATGATTTGTGTTGCTACTTCATAACTGTAATTGTGCTACGGTTATGAATAGTAATGTTAAGAACATTACAGGTTGAGAACCGCTGCTGTAGAGCCCAAGACCATCGGAAAACACAGATATTTACATTACGATTCTGACTTTAAGTAGAAATAAAGTAATTAACTTTAATTAAACAGACAATTAAACTGCCTGTAAAGGATTTAACTTCCCACATTAGGCCCTTTTCTGCTCTTTACATATTTTACTAGTCTACATCGCCATGCAACTGAAGTGTTTGGTTTTTTAAGACCTTTCTGACCACCCTACGCAGGCTCTTCCTCACTTTCTGCCCTGCTTGTCTTCTCCCTAGCTGTCACCAAGAGTGGCAATCATCCTGTACAATGTGAGCCTGAAGGCGGGGACCACAGCAATCTATTCCACCCTGCACTGCCATCTTTTTTTTAAAATTTAATAAATCTTTATTATTCAGATTATTATAATTGTTTCTCTTTTTTCCCCCCATAGCTCCTCTCCACCCGGCTCCCACTCCACCCTCTGCCCTTACTTCCCCGCCATTGTCCTCATCCATAGGTGTATGATTTTTGTCCAATCTCTTCCCACACCCCACTCATTCCTTTACCCCTAAGAATTGTCAGTCCACTCTCTTTTTATGGCCCTGATTCTATTATATTCACCAGTTAATTCTGTTCAGATTTTTAATTCACTTGATTTTTTAGATTCACTTGTTGATAATAAGTATTTGTTGTTCATAATTTTTATCTTTACCTTTTTCTTCCTCTTCTTAAAGAGTACCTTTCAGCATTTCATATAATACTGGTTTGGTGGTGATGAACTCCTTTAGCTTATTCTTATTTGTGAAGCTCTTTATCTGACCTTTAATCCTGGATGATAGCTTTGCTGGGTAGAGTAATCTTGGTTGTAGGTTCTTGCTATTCATTGCTTTGAATATTTCTTGCCACTCCCATCTCTGCATAGTTTCTGTTGAGAAATCAGCTGACAATCCTATGGGTGCTCCCTTGTAGGTAATTAACTGTTTTTCTCTTGCTGCTTTTAATAGTCTCTCTTTGTCTTTTACTCTTGGCATTTTAATTATGATGTGTCTTGGTGTGGTCCTCCTTGGATTCCTTTTGTTTGGGGTTTTGTGTGCTTCCTGGACTTGTAAGTCTATTTCTTTCACCAGGTAAGGGAAATTTTCAGTCAATTTTTCTTCCAATAGGTTTTCAGTATCTTGTTCTCTCTCTTCTTCTGACATTCCCATAATTCTGATGTTGGTATGCTTGAAGTTGTCCCAGAGGCTCTTCATATTTTTGGATTCTTTTTGCTTTTTGCTTTTCCGGTTGGGTGTTTTTTTACTTCTTTGTATTTCAAATCTTTGACTTGATTCTTGCCTTCCTCCAGTCTGCTGTTAGGTCCCTGTATAATATTTTTTATTTCAGTCAGTGTATGTTTAATTTCTAGTTGGCCCTTTTTCATATCCTCGAGGATCTCGTTAAATTATTAACCTCCAGGCCAATTGGCTGTGAGAATCAACTGTGTCTATGCCGGGAGAACTTCTGTGCTGGAGTCAGCCTTATGAGACAAGACTTGCAAAATTGCAAAAGCCTCTGTGCTTGGCTTGGATGGGGCTGAATCTCAGGGCTGAGGAAGACAGCCTTGGCTTCCCATCAGCCTTGCTCTAAGAGGTTCATGGGTCTCAGTGTTCCTCGGTAATCACTGCAGCCCTCTCTGCGTGCACTTGCATGACCTCTGCCTTTCACATCTCCCCTAAGTTTCCATGTGCTTTGGGACCCATATGAGTCTAGGTCTGTACGGTCTTGCCCGAAACGGGCTGCTGGTGACTTCCGAGGACATGAGGGCATTAATCAAATCCCCAGGACCCACGGACACAGGTCAGGCTGACAGGAGACACCCCACCCCACTAAGGGCTGCACACTGAAGGGGAGGGAGAACCAGAAGAGACCACTGTCCCCAAGAACCCAGCTGGGCGGGGAGCCCTGGGGAAGGGAGACAGGGAGCCGGCCTTCAGGTAAGTTTGCAGCTCTTCCCTCCATCACGTGGGCGGTTAAAACAAGTTCCAAGCTGGGAATTAAAGGTGTCTGGAGAAAGTGAGTGTGAACCCGCCCTCCGATCCTGAGACCAATTCTGGTGTGTGCTTCCCCCGCATGACCAGGCAGCTCTCCGACACCCGAACCACGACCGGCTCACGAGAAACAGCACCATGGGCACCACAAAGCACACGCTGGAGGACCAGCCACAGGCGGTGAAGACGTAACGACAATGGTGAAAAAAATAACAGGCAAGTTTAACATTTTATGGTGATGTCCACAGAAACTATAAAAAGCGACCAACTGACCTTGGGTTAGGCAATGGTTTCTGAGCTATAACATGAAAAACACAGACAACAACAGAAAAACAGATGGAGGGGACACCATCATGTTTAAAAATGTGTGTGCTTTAAAGGACACAATCAAGAAAGTGAAGAGACATCCTACAAAATGAGCAAAAACCTCTGCAAATCACATATCGGACACAGTATCCATTCTGTAGAGAGCTTCCTTAAAATCTATAATAATAAAAACGTAATATGCTAATTAGACCCGATGACCTTCCCGACAACGGACAACGCTGGGGCTGCGAGGGCTGAGCCCCTTGCACGAATTCCGTGCACCAGGCCTCTAGTTCAATAATAAATAATAAAAGGAAAGCAGCCCCGGTGCAGTGGTTTTGCCATGTGTTCGTGGGTTTGGGTGTTTTTGGGCAGCGACACGGGGCTCCGAGGCCCTGCCTGCTCCTCTGAGGCGGCCGCAGCCCGGCCCGTTTTCTTTGTTTCCCAGAGTCTCGGATCCTCAGGCCTCCTGCCAGGCTGGGCGGGAACACCGGCCAGAAGCTTCCCCGAGAGTTTTTCCCATCGATACAAACCACGGCAACGTGCTGCAGGAAGCGCTCATGTTCGGTGTCTCTGGCGGAAACAGAATCTGAGACCACATTCGAGCCTGGCTCTCACCTTTCCCAGGAGCCATTGGAGAAGGGCCTGTGTTTGGGATACAACAGACCACAGTGATTTGTGAAATCGATCCTTCTGGCAACGGTTCCAAAGATGTAAGGCAGCTGGAGCCAGAGGCGGGGCAGGCTGGCTCGGGGCCACTGCTGCCGAGCATGCCCCACAGGTGATTTCTGACCCCAGTGGGGTCCCAGAACACGGCCTTGGCATGTGGCAGGACAGGGGACATCCGAGCGAGATGTGAACCTAAGTCGGTGGAGGCTCCGTGTCTGTCTGTCCTGGGAGGCGTGGCTTTGCTCTGGGCACGGGTGCTGGCAGGGGAAAGCCCAGGGCAGTTTGCTCCTTTTGGGCTGAGCTGACGTTTTGCCCAATTCTGGCAGCAGAAGGACTTCCGGAGGTGAGCCACCTCGTCGGTCTCCGGTGCTAGGTTCTCACAGCAGCAGCTGGGCCTGGTGGGTGCTGGCACCCTGAGCACTAGAAACTGAGGGTTCACGCTTCATCCCCACAGCTGGCCTTTGCGGAGGGCTGTGCTCAAACCTCAGGAGCACATTTCCCTGGGAGCCCCTTCTTCCGAGTGGTCAGTGGGCACCACTCTGGACAAGAAGCATGCATCACCTATTCAGAGACCCAGCCCGAGACAGGACAAGGCGAGGGTAAGCGTCCAGGTACGTGGGTGTGCTCTGAGGTGAAGATGGGCAACAGCGGCCAGACACTGTGGCCTTGAGTGACTCTATGGCCCTTGGATACAGGGTGCTCAGCAGGACGAGGCTGGCTCTCAGGCACCAGGATCACCACTGCTGTTACCATGACAGCCGTCACGTGCTGAGTGTGCACTCTGTGCCGGGCACCGTGCTAACAGCGCCCCCAGCTCAGCTCACAGAATCCTCTCCATTCTCCCAAGACAGTTCCCACTGCAGATGAAGAAGCTGACGCTCGGAAAGGCTGGGTTACCTGCGCAGGGACCTGAACCCAGGAGGTGGGGAGTGGGGTTCCGGCAGGCCAGTTGGTCCTGAAGCTGGGGTCTGCTGAAGCACAGTGATGACAACCTCTCCAGGAGGCAGCAAAGAAAAAATGGGGCACTTACGTGGCCTCTGCAGTTCTGGGGAGACCCCAGGGCTAGAGCGGGCAGTGGAAGTTTGAAAGAAGAAATAAAAGCAACCGGGAGTCCAGCGTGAGGACCTGGCCCAGGAGTGGGGGCAGCAGTGCCTCCTTTCCCGTGTCCTCCCTGAACAGAGAGGGAGTTTCGCAACCACCGTGATTCCGGGCATCTCTCTCCAGGACCTTGTTGCTCACAAGGCAGTGACCAGGGACGGGCTGGGACTGGGGCCGTGTACACAGGATGCCATGTCCTTTGGTCCCATCTCCTGGCTCCCTGGCTCCCGTGCAGATCATGAAAGGGTCTGTGTCCCCCCATCATAGCACCTTCCACACACAGAGCACCGGCCTTTCCGCCTCAGCTCTGCTTCAGACGATGAGGAGCTGTGTTCCTCCCGCCTCCACTCAGGCAAGACTCGTGGGTAGCGAGGACCCCGCCTGCCCGTGCGCTCACACAGCCCTGCGCTCGGTGGCAGTGCCGGCCGGAGCTTCCTTACCTCGTCTGAAGAGCCGTTCTCCACTCTGAACCGCCCGGCCCTCTGGATGGCTCCATCGGCATCGCTGGAAATGAGCTGCGACGAGAGAGCGCTTGGTTAGGTAGCTGCTCAGCACGGCAACGTCCCTCTGTCTGTATCCCTCCCTCTGTATCTGTCCCTCTGTCTGTATCCTCCCTCTGTAACCATCCCTCTGTCTGTATCCCTCCCTCTGTGTCTGTCCCTCTGTCTGTGTCCATCCTATGAGGGAGCCAGATCCCTCCTGAGCTGGGCCTGCCTAGCAGCTAACGGTCTGTCTGAAGCTCCGTCGGCCAGGTCCCTCAGAGGCCAGGTCCTCGGCCGGCCAGGCCCTCAGACAGCCGGCCCCCAGCCTCCAGGAGCGGAAGTGAGGGAGAGACACCTGACCCGCAGGAGTGGAGACAACAGCATCGATTCTAAGATGGAAAAGCATGAAGGCAATGCTCCCGGTGATTTCAGCAAACTGCAAATTGGATCACCCCACAACCCTGCCCCTCCCAGCACCCCACGCCATCCACCCAAGGACGGGCACGCATCACTCCCTCGCAGCCTCCCGTCCTGAAAGCAACGCCTCCTCATTCACTTCACCCCAGTCCCGCTGCAGGGCCGTCCCTGGCCCCGGCGCCAGGGAAACGAGCCCTGTAAGTCCCCAACTCAGAACTGTGACCCCATTTCTTCGTGGACGGCTCCCTCTGCCCCCCTGAGAAGCTCCACAGAGACGGGGACTAGCTTCCTTCTCACCACTGCACCCCCCCAAGCTAAGCACATGGTATAGAAGTCCATGAAATACTTGTCAAACGAGGACTAAAAAATAGAGGAAGGCCAAACTCGTATGCAAATGGCCAAAGGAAAGTAAAACTGGGGTAAGATCAGCCCTGGGAACCAGAGAATTCCTGACTCACAAGAAACAAGGGAAGGCGGGGCCAAGGAATCCGGATCAGGTTGTGCAGCGGGAGGCAGCCAGGGGTAACTTAATCAAACCCGCAGCCCTGAGCTCAAGCTGGCAGAGCCTGTGTGTGTGTGGTGGGGGTGGAGGGTGGGGGTGGGAATTTGGGGGGAAGGGGAACAGTGTCAGAGCAGCAGTGAGACGGCCCCTCCAGTCGCCCTGGGAGAGTGATCCAGGCTGGTGTGCAGAATGGCAGCCCCCAGCTCGGAGCCGGCTTGAGCCGCTGGCTTCATAGAGGGGAGGTGCCATGCTGGAGCCTGGCGAGGGCTGGTGCCTGGCAAGGGCCGGTGTAGCCGCTGATGCTGATGTGAGAGGAGACAGTGCTCCCGGGAGCGAGGAGATGAACAACAACAAAAGGGAAAAATCCTTTCAACACAGCAGAGAGCTGTTTCTATCAGCAGCTTCCTTCTGTGATTCTGAACCAACCAGTTAGACCTATGCACACCTGGAAACACTGTGCTTGCTGGGAGGAGACCTGGCGAGGGATGAAGCAGTGCCTCCTGGAGCCCATCTCAGTGGCCAATGCCCAGGACCTAGAACCTTCTCCCCCTACTCTTCCCATGTGGCACCGAGTTCTGACTGCCACCAAAATCCACGCCCGCCACGTCCCACGGTAACGAAACTGCAGCCAGACACGTGGCTGGGCCGCGTTTCCCTCCAGGTGGTCCTTGGGCTTCATTCCTCCACCGGCAGGTGGGTCAGAGGTCCAGTGGCAGGCGGGGCCCAGGCCCCGAGAGAGGGCTGCCTCTCCCGCACCCTCCCTCCGGCTCCACTGGCCAGGGCCTCGGTGACCGAGAGGCCTTGATGTCCACGGTGAGGACAGCGGGTTGACCTGACTTAGAGCGTGGGGCTGGATGTGACCGGGAATAAACTTCTCTTAACCGCAATCTGCTGATCTAAGGCAACGAATCCACCCGACAAGGAAGAACAAAGAAACAAAAAGCCCTGAACCTATGACAAGCCCATCATTTAAATGTGCAAACAGCTGAGGTATCGGGGCAGATGTTCCTTGAAACAAATTTACTGCAAAAGCACAAGGAAATTTCAGGCGGCGGCTAATCACTGTAACAATTTGGGAGGACAGTGGATCCATGACGTGCAACAATCTGTGATCAGCTTTCAAGATGCAAAGCACAGTTTCTGGATTTTGAAATGCTGACCACGTACCCTAGTGAACAAAAATTAGACACTCAGAGAACATGCCCCAAAAGAGTCAATTCCAATATCAGCATGGCCCGGCCGGTGTGGGTGGCTCAGTGCCTGGGCGTCAGCCTGTGAGCCAGGAGGTCACAGTTGGATTCACAGTCAGGGCACATGCCTGGGTTGCAGGCTTGATCCAAATCACTGATTCTCTCTCGTCATTGATGTTTCTCTCTCTCTCCCTCTCCCTTCCTCTCTAAAATCAATAAAGCAAATATTTTTTTAAAAAAGGAAAAGAACATCAGTTTGTAGGCTGGCCCGAAGGTTTAGAAACAAACTGAGAGCAAGGCAGCGGCACCCTCCCGGTTGAAGCCAGCAGAGCCGACACTGTCGCCGAGCACCTCCGGCCCATTGCTCTTCTGGAAGAAGAGTCCAGAAAGGACATTCCCGCGTGTGCTCTGCCCTTCGCGAATGCAGCGCCGCCCACCCAAGAGTTCAGGAGGGTGCTCTGCTCCATGGGATGTGCACTCTGAGGGGTGGAGGGAGAGAGGGGCAAAGGAGAATGATAAAGGGGAACCTGGACCCTCCCTGGAGGTCACGGGGGAGAGCAGCACAGACATTTCAATAAACAAGAATGGCTACACCCCCGTTAGAGGGAAAATAAGACTCGAAATTTAGGAACATAACTGACATCCAACTACCAGCAAGGGAGAGATTAAAATCAATAAAACAATTGTGAAAGAGGAAGGGAAAATATTCATGGTGGAAAAAGAAAACGATGAGGGAATAATAAAGTCAGATGGTAGAACGTAAAAAATACCAAATTTTAAAAGGGTATAGTACATGGGCAAGTAAACCCATCTATTCTCAAAGCATGGTAATTCATACTTACTATGAAAAAAACAACTATTACAGCCAAAACCGGTTTGGCTCAGTGGATAGAGCGTAGGCCTGCGGACTGAAGGGTCCCAGGTTCGATTCCGGTCAGGGGCATGTACCTTGGTTGCGGGCACATCCTCAGTGGTGGATGTGCAGGAGGCGGCTGATCGATGTGTCTCTCTCATCGATGTTTCTAACTCTCTATCCCTCTTCCTTCCTCTCTGTAAAAAACCAATAAAATATATTTAAAGAAAAACACACACACAAAAAAACAGCTATTACAAATAGAGTGTGTAAAATGATAATGGGAAATTTCAGTATATTTCCTGATAGGTCAAGGCAAACACTAGTAAGAATTTATAGAGGAATAAAATTAATAAGCATAATTAATAGAAAAGAACTGAATTTATCAAGGTACAAACAGGGGATACATACCTTTTAAGAACATTGACTAAACTCTTAAAAACCATCAAGTATCAGATAGAAAGCAAACATGAATAAATTCTATAAAACAGAAACAGTACTAATCATTTTTTAGCATACTGCCACTGAATGAGAAATTCATATCAAAGGGTAAGAAAATGAAAATTAAAAAATATACATCTGAAAAAACTCTTGGCTCAAAGAGGAAACTAAAATTGAACACTATTCAGAAACCAACAACAAGAAGAATACATATTAAAACATAATGCAACGGATGCTACATTTAAACAACATATGTAATTCCTGTGGGAGCACGTATACCTCAACATACCAGCCAAAACGTATGTTTTGGAGAATTAATTCTGGGTTAAAGCACTGTTTCTGGGATTTCTATACCTGCTGTCACGTGCACAGGGCATGATAAACAGAGACTACGGTGAGCCCAGCAGTTCTTTGGAATGGAATACCAAAAGCCCGGAGTCTTTGAGTACCAAAGCCCATAGTCTTAACCACTCATTTCAATGAAAGAAGATGGACGGTGGGTCTGAAATAATACTTTAAAGACTTATGTTGCATGCACTTTTGGAGAATTTATTCTGGGTTAAAGAAAGGAGATGGACAGTGGGGGTGGATCTGAAATATTACTTTAAAGACTTACGTTGCACACACTTTTGGAGAATTTATTCTGGGCTAAAGAAAAGAGATGGGCGGTGGGGGTGGATCTGAAATATTACTTTAAAGACTTAGGTTGCATACACTTTTGGAGAATTTATTCTGAGTTAAAGAGAGGAGATGGGCGGTGGGGCGCTTGGATGTTACTTTTTCCCAGAAACAAACCATCTAATACTCTGAGCAGACTTAACTACGACAAGACTGTACACCCAGTCCACAAAGGGGTGCACCAAGAGTGTCCACCTCAGGCAACTGGGGAGGGAGAGCTTCCTGAGCTGTGTATTAGACCGTTTGTTTCTGGGAGAAAGGAACATCCAAGCAGTAATACCTATTTGTATGATTTAACTAATTAATTTGAAAGAAAACATAAGAAACAGGAAGCACAAAATGTTATTCATTAACTGTTATAAATGAAAGTATTACTAGTTTAATATTATAGGCAATTAAGTGAGACTATTTCCTAAACCAATTCAAATGCATGCTTTTTCAAAACCAAAGGCTCTTTCCTCTCTGCGTCATTCCAAAGCAGGGCGGGGCCTCACCGGAGTTTCTGCTCATCATGCCCTGTGAACGTGACAGCAGGTATAGAAATCATAGAAATATTACTGTAACCCAGAATAAACTCTCCAAAAATGTATGCAACGTATGTCTTTAAAATAATATTTCAGATCCACCCCCTGACTGCCCATCTCCTTTCTTTGAAACGAGTGGTTACGACTATGGGCTTTGGTATTCAACCAATCAGGTTCAAACGTCAGTTCTGAACTTATTAGCTGTGTGATCTTGGGCAAACCCCTTAATCTTTCCTTTCTGAAGGTGAGTTTCCTTATCTTTACAATGGGGACAGTGAGTGCAGCCACGTTCAGGCTTGTGGAGAGGATGCGATCCAATAAAGCATGTAATGAGCCTAGAACAGTGCCGGGGCTTAGGAAGCGCTCAATAAATGGTAAACAACATATGTAACAGTATCATTAACAGAAAATGCTCTGCTTGTTTGTTATTAGTATAGGTAAGCCACTTTAATGCTGCCTTTACACACTCGGAAGCTCTGTTTAAACACTTGTCTGTCCTGCAAATCTGACCAAGAACCTCTTTTTCGGGGCTGGTGCGAACTGCTAGGCTTATAAAGACAAATGCAACCCGATCCCTGGCCTGGAGCAGCACGCAGACCAGTGGGAGCGAGAGACATAAACAGATAAATCACCGCACAACCTGGTTAGATGCCACAACAGAAGCACGGATGGGTGCTGGGGGAGGTCAGGGGCCGGACAGCCAACTCTGCCTCAGGGAACTGGAGAAGGTTTCATTGCTGTAATGCAATTTATTCTGGAAGATATATGGGACCTCTGAGAGATGATTTCCCACATAAGCAGATTAAAAAAATACACATACTGGTCAAGAAGACCCATTTGACCCTGTATATGCAGAACACACACACACACACACACACACACACACACACACACACACACCCTGAATTAGAAAGTACTATTCAGAGGGATGCAAGAAAGTTTAAATATTTCCATTTAAAAAAATGTGTGTGTGTGTGTGTGTGTGTGTGTGTGTGTGTATGGGGCGGGGGGTCCTGGTCTAAAAGTGGGCATAATGAGCCCTCCCATGAACCATCCCCAACGGTGAGTGCTGCTCCTGGGTCCCCTTCCTGGTCACCCTCCCGGCATGACCAGGGAGAGGCCAGGCTGCAGAGTGCAGGGACCAGAGGAGACATTCTCATCTCCCCCCTATTCAGCTTGTGCCACGGGACAGGGGAAATATTTGGGGGGTTCAGGCTGCTGAGGCGCTGAGCACCTGGCGCTGTGAGGCGCCCAGTGGGGGGAAGACTCCCCAGCGGGGGAGCGAATGCTGGCTGAAGGAGGACCACCCAGGCCTCGATCTGGGTGCAGATTTTTTTTATCATCATCGGTCCGTGGCCACTGTCCGCAGCAAACTCGCATCCGTCACGATGATCTGTCTGGCTCGGAGCGCAGCGCCTTCTGCTTTGTCAGATCTAATAACGTCACGGGCTTCATGGCTCTGGCGTCCCCTCCGAAAACCCCACTCGTGTTTCCGCTCACCGGCTCGGCCTCGTCCGGCAGCAGCGGGCTGTCTGGCTCTCTAGGTGCACCTTCTAGCTGGGGCACCTGTGGTTAATCACCCCAATGCTGCCCTGACCGACACGGACCTGGGGCACTGTGGCTTCTCCTGCCCACCGAGCCCTGCACCAGCTCCCAATCTCCCCTGCCCAGGAAGCTCTCCCTCTCCCTCCTCTGTGTGTGAGACACAAAGGCTCCCATAGCACGAGGCCCACAGCCAGCTCGTGCTCTGGACCAGGGCCACAGTCACTTCCTTCACCCACTCCTTCCTCACTTCGCATGACAGCTCCCTCCTCGTCCTGGACTTGTCAGTCACCGCCCAAAAGCACCCTTTCTTCAGCAGACGACCTTCCTGCCATCTTACTGAGAAGTGTGAGGCCGGTCCGGGATGAGGATCGGCACCTGACCCTCCATTTCAAAGAATATCTGCCTCGGAGTCCTCATTCAGATAACGCCTAACGGGCAGTCCCTGGGATTCAACTTTGCAGTAAAATACCTGTGAAGATGCAGCAAAAAGATGACAATTCATGGCCAAAAATGGGGGCATTTCTACTTCCTCTCGGGCCAGAGAAGAACTGAAAAACATCGGTGGTCACCCAGTTTGCTGCCAGCACGGGAAGTCGGAGGGCAGCTTCTCCTTCCCTCTGCTGTCTCATTGGGCGAGGAGGCACTGGGGTGTATAAAGAGTCACAGTAGCCTGGCCAGTGTGGTTCGGTGGTTGAGCATCGACCCATGAACTAGGAGTTCAGGTTTGATTCCTGGTCAGGGCACATGACTGGGTTGTGGACTCCATCCCCAGAAGGGGGTGTGCAGGAGGCAGCCGATCAATGATTCTTTCTCATCATTGATCTCTCTCTCCCTCCCCCCCCACTTCTTCTCTCTGAAATCAATATATCCATTTTTTGAGTCCAGTAAAGCACTGGGAGCCATCCTTCTACTGCATGGGCATTGCCTTTTAAGGTAGCCAGTCTCACTAGCACCTCTCCGAGGAAACCCTGGGCAGGAAGCAGGAAGAGGGAAGAGAAAGCCCATTTTAGAAAGCGCAGTCTTCCTGAGCCCAGTGCACAGGCGGGAGGAAGGCAGGGGTGCCCTGCAGCAAAGCAGCCTGTCACAGAGGGTGGTTGGGGGTGGGAGAGATTTCCTCTCTTCATAATCTCCATCGAGTTCTTTAACCCACACCGAGACCATTTTCTCAAGCGCACGTGAAGAGCTGAGCGAATATGGCTTCAATACTCGGTGCCAGTCCTGAAGCCCCTGGTTCCGAGCAGCCACAGGCCGAGCAGGGAAGGCACAGCTCGCTCCGGCAGAGCCTTACAAGATGAGCGCCAGCCAGACCGGGAGTGGATCAGGCAGCTCTGCACCACCAGCGGCCACCCAGCTGCTCAGCTCCAAGCCGCAGCCCCTAAAAGCACAATGAGCGCCGAGGGCCAGTTACGAGGACTGTCTGTTGAAAAACACTAGGTCTCAATAGCTCTCTTTGTCTGAAGATTTTGTAAAAAGAAAAAGAAAAACCCAACATGTAGCTACATGTGATCCAGAAAACTGAAGGATGTATATCATTTTTTACTGTGAAGCCAATATCAAATTTTAGAAAATTTTAAAGACACAAGACACACACTTCGCAACAAGTGTATAAAGCCCGTGGACGTGGGGAAGAGAAAGACAAAATGGGGGGGAGGGACCAAAGTAGGCAAATGTCAGGGTGCAGCACAATCACGTACTGAGTGTGAGGGTTAAACTGGTAAATGCGTCAAAAGCATTTATCTCAGTGACTGGTGCCCAGTGAGCATTCCATAAATGTGGAAACTAATAA
>PVJN01022249.1:0-33647 GCA_004026805.1 Lasiurus borealis | reverse complement strand
GGTAAAAGACAAAAAATTATGAACAAATACATAGCTATCAACAAGTGAATCTAAAAATTAAGTGAATTAAAAATTTGATCAACAGAATAAACTGGTGAATATAATAGAATCAGGAGCACAGAAAGGGAGTGGACTGTTAATTCTTACGGGGAAAGGGGTGAAGGGTGTACAGGGAGAGACTGGACAAAAATCATACACCGATGGATGAGATCAATGGGAGGGAGCTAAGGGCAGAGGGAGGGTGGGAGCTGGGTGGAGGGGTGCTATGAAGGGGAAAAAAGAGAAACAAATGTAATAATCTAAATAATAAAGATTTAATTTAAAAAAAAGTGTAGGTGCAATCAGCTCAAAACTATCATGGAAAAGCAACTTGGAGTAGGTATTTAAATAAACTCATTAGGAGTTATCATCACAAAGACAAGCAATAACAAGTCTCCGTGAGGGTGTGGAGGAAAGGGAACCCTCATGCATTGACTGTGGGAATGCAAACTGGTACAGGCACTATGGAAACAGTATGAAGGTTTCTCAAAAAATCAAAAATAGAACTACTATGAAAGAGAACCAAGATGGTGGTATAAGGTAAACACCTGTACTCACTGCCTCTCACAGCCACATCGAAATTACAACTAAAATACAGAACAACCATCATTCAGAACAACTTGAAATCTGACTGAGTGAAAATGCTACAACTAGACAAGTAAAGAAGAAAGCACATTGAGACTAGTAGGAGGGGCTGAGGCACAGATTGGGCTGGGCTGGAACCCTTGTACAGTGTGTTTTTTAAAAATCTGGAATGATATCTTCAAGGCCTTCTGTGAGAAGCAGGGGATCCCAGCCCCACACCAGCCCCCAGCTCAGGGTTCCAAAGCTGAGCAATCCCCATAACTTCAGGCTGTAAACCCAATGGGGACTGTGGCTGAGTGACACAGAGGCTGCTGGAGATCCAGGTGTTCCTCTTTAATGGCCAGCACACAGATTTACACCATTTCTTTCTTTGAGCTCCAGCACCGGCTTTGGGGGAATTCAGGGACGTATGGAGAGGAACTAGACTGTCTGGCACTGGGCTAGGAACTGGAGAGCAGATTTCTCCCAGAAGGGGGTATTCACAGGGGTCATTCTTCTTCCCCTCTAAGGCAGAACTGACCAGCAATCCTCTCTGAGTGTGGCCCATACTGTTCACTCTGCCCTGGTTATTCCCTGATACCCCACCCCATCCAATGTGAAGCCCCACCCAGGCTGTTTGCAGTGGCTTTTCCATATAAGTAGCCTATCCTAGCTCAGGTTTCAGACTTTGCTAAAATCTCAAACAGTAGCAGCTGGAGTCAGCATGCCCTAAACCTATCAATAAAAGGCCCAAGACCTGCACTAGCACCAGCCTTTGGGATAAATTCAACCATATTAACATTTGAATTATGGGGGTGCCAGAAGAAGAGAGAGAGCAAGATATTGAAAACCTATTTGAAGAAATATGACAGAAAACTTGCACCACCTGGTGAAAGAAATAGACTTAAAAGTCCAGAAGGTGCAGAAAGTCCCAAACAAGAGGAACCCAAAGAGGCCATCACGGAGACACATCATAATTAAAATGCCAAGGGTTAAAGACAAAGAGAGAATCTTAAAAGCAGCAAGAGAAAAGCAGTTAGTTACGTACAAGGGAGCACCCATATAACTGTCAGTTGATTTCTCAAGAGAAACTTTGCAGGCCAGAAGGAAGTGGCAAGAAATACTCAAAGTGATGAAGAGCAAGGTCCTACAACCAAGATTACTCTACTCAGCAAAGCTATCATTTAGAATTAAAGGTCAGATAAAGGCTTCACAGACAAGAAACAGCTAAAGGAGTTTCATCACCACCAAACCAGTATTACATGAAATGTTGAAGAGTATTCTTTAAGAAGAGGAAGAAGAAGAGGAGAAAGAAAAAGATAAAAAATATGAACAATAAAATGGCAATAAATACATATCTTTCAATAATTGAATCTAAAAATCAAAATAAATGAACAAGAAATCTAATGAACAAATAAACTGATTAATAAATTTTAAAAAAGAGCCATGGAAACATGGAACAGACTGATGAATCTCAGAGAGAAGCAGGGGGAGGGGAGTAGGAAGAGATTAACCAAAGATTTTATATGCATATATGCATTGCCTATGGACACAGACAATAGGGTGGTGAAGGCTTAGGGAGAGGCAGGAACCAAATGGAGGGGGGCAATGTGGGAAAAATAGGGGGAACACTTGTAATATTCTTAATAATAGACTGAGGAAAGCAGGCCCTTGTCCTGCCCTGCCCTGGGCACTCCAAGTGCTCCTCCCTGGATGCAGTCTCCATGTCTCTGTAAAGGAGAACAAAAGCAAGGATGGCTGTTCTAGTCTCTATGGGAAAAACTGAGACACAGGGAAGTTAAATGACGTGTTAGCATCACACATAGGTTCAACTGTAAATATTCCCAATCAAGTGTGTTCTCCTCCAAATTCTATCCCCTCTGTGATCTGTTATTTGGGGATGTCTGTTAGAAAATTACTTAATTTATCTTCATTTTCTAGTCACTGACTAAACCCCCTATAGTTGGCTAAATCTGGGCAATAAAAAAGAAAGAAACCTGAGGGCTCAGAACACAGGCTTGCCTTCACATGGATAACAGGCTGAAGGGGATTTCAGGATGATGCTTCCCTGTGTCCTGAGGAGCCTGGCTGAGCCTGCATTTTTGTATTTACATTCTGATTTTTACAATATTCCCAATGCCAGAGTTCTATCTGAAAATGAAACATAAATTCTTTTCTTAATTATTACAAGTACTGGACACTTTGGAATATCCAGAAATTGGTTCCATTTAGAAAGCAGGAGCCAAGTGGATCATCTGAAGGAATTAGTACCAATTAATTACCTTGAAGAAGAGAAACCCTCTTAAGGGACAGTCTTGATTGCAAGCATTCTGTTCATCATGGCCCCAATATATCCTTGAAATATCCCAGGTACTCTATTTTCTGTCAAGTGTGACTGAATGAAGTCAATAACTCTAGATGGAAATCCTCCACTCACCTTATCTAAGAAAGCTATCCACAATCTCGACAGCTAGCAATCATAATACAATATAGCCATGGAAGTCAATATTTTCAGGAATTAGATAGTATAGAGTTACTTTATGTATGATATAATCTTACCTAATAATGGACAAACATGTAAATTGACCACACCTCTGCTATGCCCACAGCCAATCAGAGTGAGAACGCAAATTAGAAGGCCAAAGGTGGTGGCAACCCAGCTGCTCCAGAATGGAGTAGCCAGGAGGGGCGGGACACTTGCTATGAGAGGGAGGACAGAGCTGGGGGGGTGGAGGAGGGGGTGTGTGTGAAGGGATCTACAGGAGCGGAGTGCCACAGTGAAGACAAGACTGCAGACTCCGGAGTCTGCAGCGAAGATGAAGATGGCAGGCTCTGGCCCGAATATGCAGTGAAAAGGAAGAAGACAGACTCTGGCCGGAGTGAAGGCCTGGGTCCTGGATGCCGGGTGCTGGAAGCCAAGGGAGGGAAGGCCTATTGCACGAACCTCTTTGTGCAACAGGACTCTAGTTTAATTATATGTGTCAACCTGCCAGTAACTGTACCTTTAACAAGGCCTTGCAAAAGAAATATCTTTAAAAAAATAAAAGACAGTAAAAAAATCACCATTTGACACTTTGCACCCTTTATAAATGAGCTAAATAGTATACCCAGAAGGAAATCTGACATCTGTCACATCGAAGAGACATCGGTTAGCTGTCAGTGGGAGAACTTTTATTATTCACTTCAGAAACTTTTCATAATAAATACTGCAGACATGTTTCACACACACACACACACAAATGGTAACTGTACATTAAATCTTACAGGATAATTGTTGCAGATATTTAGATTCACTGTTGGGCATTCTCCCTTTGTTCTTTGTAATTGTTTAGGACACTTTTCTCCCTGGAGAACCCTTTAGAAACTCACCATTTCAGGGATTGTTCTATAGACTAAATGTTTGTGTTCTTTCCAATCACATATTGAAGTCTGGTATTTGGAGGTGGAGCCTTTGGGAGACAATTAGGTCATGAGGGTGGAGGTCTTACGAATGAGATGAGTGCACTTATATGGGACCTGGAGTGCTCGCCCCGCCCCTGCTGGTTCCTTCCACCATATAAGGACAGAGAGAAGATGCCTGTCTATAAACCACAAAGTAAGCTCTCACCAGACATCAAATTTTCTGATGCCTTGATCTTGGACTTCTCAGCCTCCAGAACTATAGGAAAGTAATATATCCTATCTAATAAAAGAGTAATATGCAAATTGACTGTTTCTCCGCTACACCCACAAGCCACACCCATCAGCCAATCAGAGAAAGTATGCAAATTAATCCAACTAAGATGGCTATGGCCACAGAGAGAGCAAGAGGAAGGCTTGGGTTGCCCCTGGCAATGGAGGAAGCCAAGCTTTCCGCATACCCTGGCCTCCGCTTAAGGCAACTAAGTTTCAATGGCTGTGCAAGAAGGCTTGGCTCTGCTTCAGGCTACAAAGTTTCAATTGTAGAAGATAAATATATCCCAGATATAGGGCTTCTGCTTGAGTTGCCAGGGCATGTGGCTAGCCTGCAAACCAACACAGGCCCCTCATCCAGGCTACACCTCGCCCCAAGGGAACACTCACCCTGACCCGGGACACCCTTCAGGGCAAACCAGCTGGCCCCCACCTGTGCACCATATTATCCTATCTAATAAAAAAGTAATACGCAGATTGACCATCACTCCAACACACAAGATGACTGCCCCCATGTGGTCAAAGATGGCTGCCCTATGTGGACACAGATGGCCACCACAACATGGCCAGCAGGGGAGGACAGTTGGCAGGGACCAGGCCTGCAAGGGAGGGCAGTTGGGGGCAATCAAGCCTGCAGGGGAGGGCAGTTAGGGGTGACCAGGCCAGCAGAGGAGGGAAGTTAGAGGTGACTGGGCCTGCATGGAAAGGCAGTTGAGGGGACCCAGGCCTGCAGGGGAGGGCATTTAGGGGCAAACAGGCTGGCAGGGGAGCAGTTAGACATCAATTAGGCTGGCAGGAGAGTGGTTAGGGGGTGATCAGGCTGGCAGGCAGAGGCAGTTAGGGGCAATCAAGAAGGCAGGCAGGTGAGCAGTTGGGAGTTAGTAGTCCTGAATTGTAAGAGGGATATCCGACTGCCTGTTTAGGCCCAAACCTACCTGGAGAAGGAGCAGGCTGGGCTGAAGGACTCTCCCCCAGCACCCCGTGCACAAATTTCGTGCACCAGCTCTCTAGCCCTACATAATAAAAGGCTAATAAGCAAATGACCAGTCACTATGATGCGTACTGACCATCAAAGGCAGACACTCAATGCAGGAACTACTCCCTGGTGGTCAGTGTGCTCCCTTAGGGGGAGCTCCGCTCAGCCAGAAGCCAGGCTCAAGGCTGCAAGCATAGCAGCAGTGGTGGGAGCCCCTCCTTCCTCGGTGGCAATGCCACGGCTCCTGCACTGTGAGAGGGCACAGGCCAGGCTGAGGAACCCCTCCTCTAAGTGCACAAATTTCGTGCACTGGGTCTCTACTGTTGTTTATAAGTCCCTAGACCACAGTATTTTGTTATCACAGTCCAAATATACTAAGATAGGCTGTCTAACTACTGACCCTTTTGGCTTAGTCCCTGTTTCTGGCCCTGTCTCTGACCTTGCAGTGAGAATTCACTTCTAATTTGACTCCCCTGTGTTTAGCACTTATTGCTCCTAGTTCTTTGGGTAATACACCCATGCCCTTAGAAATAGAGCACCTAACTTTGTCCTTCAAACACACATGCATGTAACACTGCATGTGTGCATACACACACAATCTGAAACTAAGCTTCTTCCCATACTGTTTTGTTTGTTTGTTTGGGTTGTTTTTTTGTTGTTCCATATTGTTTGAACATCAATTTTCATATCACAATATAAAATCAAAGGTAAAAAAAAAAACAACTCCAGAATTGGTAAAAAAAAAAAAAAAAATTCATGTTTTGACACGCATTTTGCCAAATGTAAAAAGCTCTTCCTATCGGGAATATAAGGTAAGAACTTTTAAACATGGTTGGTACTCTATCTGCTGATATTAGCGATGATGTTCTTCATGATAAGAAAAGCAGGTTCACTGGTGAATTTGCTGGTTCATGTGAATAAAAAATCACAGAGGTAAGAATCAAATAGGTTCTAAGAATCTTTTCCAAAAGTCAATGAATCACTACATTTAGTTGCAAATCACAAAATTCTATAAATAACCCATCTGGTCTTCAAGCAGATGTAGCAAGCGTTTTGGTAAAATCATTCACATTTGTTTATGATTCAGTACTAATGAAGGTTCTGATATCATTTTTGTGATCATCAAATGAGAACTGACAAGTTTTGCCATATTTGAATAAGATGTCTGATATCTATGTCTGCTCTTGAAAGGATATGAATGAAATCTCAATTGCCAAAATTTAATTTTAACCCTTAATTTTTTTAATTTAAATTTTCAAAGATTCCTGAAAAAAAAAAACTGAACCAAAACTTGCTCTTACTTAAGGCTATTCAACATTATAAAGAGATCATAACTTGCATCAGATTTTCAACAAGCCCATACAAAATGAAGAATATTAAATTAGGGTCTGATGCAGCAGTCAAAAATAATGTTTGAGATGTTTATTTTATAGTCCTCATCTAGCCGGATATAAAAGAGTAGGGAACATTCTATAAAGAAAAAGTGTATACTAAAAAAACATTCTTTGTTAATATCCTTTCACCTTTTACTACCAAGGTAAGGTGGAGAGCGGAGATGTAGGAATATATTTCATTGCAAAGTATATATATCCTGAGTGGCCAGATTATTATGACCACCCCCATTAATACTTCATTGGGCCAACTTTTACCTTCAATACTGTGGCGATTCTTCTTGGCATTAACTCCACGAGATGTTGAAAGGTGATGCAAAGGATCTGACACCATGCCTGATGAATAGCACTGTCCAGTTCTGTGAGATTTTTTTTTAATATATTTTTATTGATTTTTCACAAGAGGAAGGGAGAAGGATAGAAAGCTGGAAACATCGATGAGAGAGAGACATTGATCAGCCGCCTCCTGCACGCCCCCCACTGGGGATGTGCCCGCAACCAATGTACGTGCCCTCAATCGGAATCGAACCCAGGACCTTTCAGTCTGCAGGCCGACGCTCTCTCCACTGAGCCAAACCGGTTTCGGCCAGTTCTGTGAGATTTGATGGTTGTGGAACCATCAAAGAGCTGATGGCTCTTTTAACTTCATCCCACAAATGCTCAATTGGATTGAGATCTGATTTGGGGATTGCGGGGAGACACCTAAACAAGGTAAAGTCTCCCTTATGTTCTTGAAACTACTCCTGCACAATGGCATAGTACATTGTCTTGTTGGAAGAAGCCATCTCCATTGGGATAAGCCATCAACATGATAGGATGAACTTGATCAGCAACGATACTTAGGTACATTGTGCTATTCAGATGTTGTTCCACACAAATTAAAGAGCTCAAATCATGCCAGGAAAACATGCCCCAAACCATAACACTGCCCTCACCAGCTTGGAAGTTTGTACTCATGCAAGTGGGGTGCATGCTTTCATGTTATTTCCGTGAAATTCTCATTCTGCCATCTGCATGATGCAACTGGAAATGTGATTCATTGGACCACATGACATTTTTTTTCAAATGCTCCACTGTCCAATCCTTGTGTTCACTGGAGATGTTTTATCTTGATAACTGCAGTCAGCAAAGGTGTTTGAATAGGCCTTCAGCTTCCATAACCCATATGATGCAGTGTACAGCTAATTTGCCTACAAACATCAAATGGCCACTCAGTGTGTGTGTGTGTGTGTGTGTGTGTGTGTGTGTGTGCGCGTGCGCACGCGCACCTAATGTGCAAAGTGTCCCCTCGGGAGTTTGACTAGGAGACCTGGAGTTCAATCACTCACTATGATGTGCGCTGATCACCAGAGGGTGGCACAGAATGAAGGAAGGCCTCAGCGAGCAGCTGGCAGCCAGGAAAGGGAAGCCCTACCTGGCAGCCACTAGGGACCCTACCAATGCACAAGTTTAGTGCACTAGGCCTCTAGTTCCTGTAGAAATACAGTAGAGCATCCCTTCCTCAATGCAGTTCTCACTTCCTTTAACAGACAGTATGCAACAGGTATTGTCCACCACATGCTAAAGTTACCCTCCTCATCACCTTAACCTCAGGCCCCTTTCCTAACACTCTAATGTGGTTCCTCACTATTCTCTGGATAAATGCTTTAAATCCTTTCCCAAGCTTCCCTCAATGAAGCTTTCTCTTCAGTTCAAGAGTATCTGCACAAACTCTTTTCTTTTTCCTTTTTAAAAAAATATATTTTATTGATTTTTTTACAGAGCAGAGGGGAGAATGATAGAGTGTTAGAAAAGTCGATGAGAGAGAAACATCAATCAGCTGCCTCCTGCACACCTCCTACTGGGTACATTCCCTTGACTGGAATCGAACCTGGGATCCTTCAGTCTGCAGGCCAACGCTCTATCGACTGAAGCAAACCAGTTTGGGCCAAACTCTTTTCTATCTATTCAAATGTTCAATGCCTGGTAGAGTGGCACCTTTTTAAAACATGATATACTAGAAACCAAAAAAGTTGAACTACCTGGGAATCTAACATATTGTGCTTTGTATTCCAAACCAACCACATTCACCTAATATCAATACTATGTTATATACTGATCCCTCCTGCCTTACCCAAAAGCAAAAATGGAAAGTCTCTCAGAAATAAACAGTGATTGGTACTGCAAATGAGGCTGCTGTCAAATGGGCAAGAGCTAATTAAGCTATAATTATTTCATCCAATTCAGCATTTATTTCCTAAGCACTTGCAAATATGCAATCCAATGAGTTGGGCTCTATGGAAAAAAATAAACATTCCCAATGTTAGAATATGATGGTAGCAGAGGCATGAAAACAACTTAGTAAACTGAGTTGATTTAAATATGTTTTAAATATGTTTCTATTGATTTTTAGAGAAAGAGGAATGAGAGGGGGAGAGAGAGAAGTATCGATGAGAGAGAATCATTGATCAGCTACCTCCTGCATGCCTCCCTTTATTGGGGTTTGAGCCCACAGCCTGGGCATGTGCCCCAACCAGGAATCAAACCAGTCCTCTTAATGCATGGCATGATGCTCAACCACCAAGCCACACTGGTCAGTTTTGGTAAGCTCCTTTAAGGCTGGAAGAAATGTATTGTATAATAGAGATACAAACCACACTGCAGGAGAAGGTATAAAGTCTGACTTGGTGGGTCTTGAAGACTCTATACCTTCTGCTTCCTCCTGCAGAATAAATTAGGACAGATGAAATGTTCCTTCCAAATTGAAGGAGGATGCAATCAAATAGAGAGAGAAAACTAAAAGTGCATTATGTATGCAAGAGGGTGAGGACTACGAGAAGGGGGAGCACAGGCTCACAATTGGCACAATAGGACAACAAGTTGGCAAGGCAAGATGAGACCCAACTGTTAGAGGTTATAATTGACACATTTCATATAGGTAATAAAATACCAGAAAATTATTTTTATTGTGTTATTACTAGTAGCCCTGCACACAAATATGTATGCCAGTAGTTTGCTGCTGTCCTTCAGGAGCCTTCCATCTGCTGTCCCGACCTCCTGTAGTTCCCCCTCCCCCTGCCCCCTACTGCCCACTCATAGCTTACTCCCATACCCCCTCCTAATAGCTCTCCACCGCCTGCTTGTAGCTTGCTGCCCCACCCTCCTGCTGATCTGTGATCTGGTTGTTATGCAGTTGGTTGTTACACGTAAAGGAGTAAAGACCATTTGCATATGACATCTTTATTATATAGGATTGCTGCTAGTATTATGACAGAATGTGTGTATGTTTACTCAATATAGAATTTAAAAAGTGATTTATTTTTTAAAAAATTTTGATGACAGTAGGAAAATGGTTTATAGGCAGGAAATATCAGAAAAATTAAAACTATTTAGGAGTCCATTATAAAGATGCACATTCTGACAGCTAACACTTCAACACTAAGCACTGTACTTGTATTATTTCATTTAATCTTCAAGCCAACTTCACAAGGTAGATAAATGGTTCCAACCTCATTTTCTAGCTGAGAAAAATCAGGATCAGAGAAGTAACTTGCCCAAGCTCATAAAGCTAGTAGATGGGAGTATCAGGTTCCCAATTCAGGAACAACTCCTGAGCCCAAGTTTTTACTCCATTATATCTCAGGTGACAAAGACTAGACCAGGGAGTAGAAGGTAATATGGAAAACTTTTTTGGGGTAGAATCAAATGGACTTTATGCCAGATTAGATTTTAGAATGGGGAAAAGGAGAAATCGAATATGACTGAAAGATTTCTAGTCCAGGTATCTGCAGGTAAGAAGGTATAGAGCCCACTACAAAGAAGATGACAGAGTAGGACCGAAAACTCCAACATTGGCTGCAGAAAATTCAGAGCTACTGAATTTCTGAGTCTCATGAGTCTCTTGCTTTTTACATTTGAGAAACTAACCAGCCATGCACTAACGTTTTTCTCTCTAAGGATAGTTAATAGAAGGCCTATCTCCAAGTGGACCAACCAAGTGGGATGCACTGACTTCTAAGAGCAACTTGTACAAGCACCACCACCACCAGGCAGCCCACCCCCACAATTACCATTAAGTTCATTTAGTTTTCATCTTTTTATTTTCATGGTCCTCCTCCTGGCCAATCTATTCATAACCAGATCTTTTATTACCAAGCAAAAAAATGCAAAGCCAGATGATGAAATTTAAACTGATAAAATATGTCCTTTGTTAAGTTGTCTGACTTAAAGATTTTCCAGCCCAGATGTTAACATTACTGGGAAAAATGAAATCTTGGAAATAAACTAGCTATACCTTTTCTAAAACCTAACAACATGAGGAATTCAAAATTTACTATATAAAGGTTAAGTCCCAAGAGGATATCCCTAAGTCCCAAGTGACATATTTAAGTCTTCAGTCTCTAAATGTGTTTCAACCAAATAAGTGGGTGATACTTCAAAGCTTTAACACAAGTCATCTTCCTCTTCTTTTCATTGACTTTCCTTAGAATTGGGCATCTTTTTCTAAAACATATATCTGTAGTGGTAAAAATCACCCTCCCTTAATGACTCCCCAGGAGTTTGACAGCCCCGAAAGGGTGACATTAGGCATTCAGCAATAACTCCTCATATGGATGATTTGCTAATGAGAACAGTACAAAAGCCTATGAAACTATCCATTTTCACAAGACCAAGTTTTCTCCTCACTTCTACTAAATTAATATTAGGTTAATTGACATTCATTTTTAACAATGATTGAACCCATCCTGAGTAACAAAGTTTTTCTACTTCATCAATCACTTTTCGTTCATTCTTTCAGTGTACTGTTAACTGCATAGGAATAGGAGTTGGCATGTGTTATATGACTTAGTTTGTCCTTCAGAAACACCCTGGTGTTAAATGAGTTATCTCTTGCAAACTTGCAGAATTCATCATTGTCTCCCTTTTTAAAAATCTTTATTTTTCAGATTATTACAGTTGTTCGTTTTTTCCCCCCATAGCACCCCTCCACCCGGTTCCTGCTCCACCCCACCCCATGCCCTTACCCCTCACACACACACACACACACACACACACACACACACACACACACTGTCCTCCCCACAGGTGTACGATATTTGTCCAGTCTCTTCCCGCACCCCCCATACCCTTTTTCCCCTGAGGACTGTCAGTCCACTTCCTTTCCATGCCCCTGATTCTATTATATTCACCAGTTTATTCTGTTCACCAGATTTTTTATTCACTTGATTTTTAGATTCACTTGTTGATAGATATGTATTTGTTGTTCATAATTTTTATCTTTACTTTTTTCTTCTTTTTCCTCTTCTTAAAGAGTACCTTCCCGCATTTCATTTAATACTGGTTTGGTGTTGATGAACTCCTTTAGTTTTTTCTTATCTGTGAAGCTCTTTATCTGCTCTTCAATTCTGAATGATAGCTTTGCTGGGTAATCTTGATTGTAGGTTCTTGCTATTCATCACTTTGAATATTTCTTGCTACTCCCGTCTGGCCTGTATAGTTTCTGTTGAGAAATCAGCTGACAATCTTATGGGTGCTCCCTTGTAGGTAATTGTTTTTCTCCTGCTGCTTTTAATATTATCTCTTTGTCTTTTGCTCTTGGTAATTTAATTATGATGTGTCTTGGTGTGGTCCTTTTTGCATTCATTTTGTTTGGGGTTCTCTGCTTTTCCTGGATTTGTAAGTCTATTTCTTTCACTAGATGGGCGAAGTTTTCTGTCATTATTTCTTCAAATAGGTTTTCAGTATCTTGCTCTCTCTCTTCTTCTGGCATCCCAATAATTCTGATGTTGGTACACTTGAAGTTGTCCCAGAGGCTCCTTGCACTATCTTCACATTTTTGGATTCTTTTTTCTGTTTGTTTTTCTGGTTGGGTCTTTTTTGCTTCTTTGTATTTCAAATATTTGACTTGATTCTTGTGATCCTCTAGTCTGCTGTTGCATCTCTGTATATTACTTTTTATTTCAGTCAGTGTATACTTAATTTCCAGTTGGTCTGTTTCATATTCTCGAGGGTCTCACTAAATTTATTGGCCTTTTCTAGAAAATTCTTGAAAAACCTTATAACCATGATTTTGAACTCTATATCCAGTCATTTGCTTTCCTCCATTTCCTTCATTTGAGACCTGTTTCTTTGTCTCCACATTTTGGCTGCTTCCCTGAGTTGGTAGAGTAGCTTTGTGTGCTAGGTGTTGTACATGGCCCAGTTGCTTAGCCTCCCCAGTTACCTGAGGTGGACTCTCTTGGTGAATCCCTTTATGGGCTGTGTGCACAGTCTTGTTATAGTTAAGCCTTGATTGTTGTTGGTATCACTGGGAGGAACTGACCTCCAGGCCAATTGGCTGTGAGAATCAGCTGTGTCTACGATGGGAGAACTTCTGTACTGGAGACACCCTTATGAGATAAGACTTGCTTCAGTGGGGCTTTGGTGCTCACTGAGTCTGCCCCTTGAGTGTGTCCCTTATGGATCTGAGGAGTTGTAATCTGGATGGTTGTACTCTGACCTCTGGGTACACTGGCTCTTGGATCTCCAAGGAGGTGATAATTTAGTCTCTGCCTGAGACCACCCAGCAGGAGTTACAGAGAGATCTGCAGATTCCTCTTCTTTGTTTGGATTTTGGAGGTGCCCACATGAGACCCAGCTGTGAAGCAATGCAAGATACTGTGGGGCCTTGTGCCTTCTTTTGGGTGTTCTGGGTCTCTCTGACTCAGCTGCAGTTTGATAGGTAAGTTTAGAATTCAAGGGACCAGGCCATTCAGATGCAAAAGCTTCTGCACACAGATTGGGTGGGATGGAGCCTCAGGGTGGAGCAAACAGCAATGGCTCCCATCAGCCCTGCCCTAAGAGGCCCCTGGGTCTCAGTGTCTTGCAGTAATCACTACAAGCACCTCTGAAAGAAAACCGCCCTCGAGTTCCACCCAATGCCAGACAGTCCAGTTTCTCCCCATATGAGTCTGTATCCCCCAGAGTCTTGCCTGGAGCTGGAGTTCGGAGCAGTCAGGAGCTTGTGTCTCCCTCCAGCTTGAAAAAGCCAGCCGCATACTCAGTTGCCAGCCCTCTTCGCTCATATGCCTCCATACCTCTGCATTCCACACTTCCTCTGAGTCTCAGTGTGCTTTTCTCTTTCCTTCTAGTTGTAGAATTTCCACTCAGCCAATCTTCCTGTAGTTCTGGGTGATGTCTTTTTTGTCTTTTAGTTGTAGTTTTGAAGTTGTTGTACGAGGTGGCAAGTTCAGGTGTTTACCTATGCCACCATTTTGGTTTCTCCTCTCATCATCGTCTCTTCAGCTTTTATCATCTTTACTTTCTTAAGAGCCAATGAAAATTGGGATAATAGAATGCTCCTTCTTACCCTCAAAACTAAATACAAGCCCACCAAACTTGAGTCTTCCATGGACTAACAGAAAGCGAAGCCAGTACACAACCAATACTGCCATTTTTTGGTTGACTTACTTTTGTTTCCACCTATCAATGTCAGTTTTATATCATTTCTAAATATAGGAGGTGCTACCTCCCTTTTGAACCTGGTAAAAGTAAAATCAACCATTTCTGAAAATATATTAGGTTACTATGACAACAAGAATTTCAATGTCTATTGTATCATAATTTGTTGGTAAGGTTTGTTTTCAGAGAAATGTCTTTGCAGAATACATACTAGATGAACAAATATTTTCATCTCTCTTAAATTTGACATTTTAAAGCATTCCTGGAAAAATGCATATGTTCTCACACATAAACAAAGTTGACAAATTCATAAATATTTAGCTTTTCAACACTATACAGTTGACCCCTGAACAATATGGGTTTGAACTGCACAGGTCCACTTATATGTTAATTGTTTAAAAATAAATACCTTGTCCTGATTGGTTTGGCTCAGTGGATAGAGCAATCGGCCTGCAGACCCAAGGATCCCAGGTTCAATTCTCTTCAGGGGCATGTGCCTTGGTTGCGGGCACGTCCCCAGTAAGGGGTGTGCAGGAGGCAGCTGATCGATGTTTCTCTCTCATCGATGTTTCTAGCTCTCTCTTCTTCTCCCTTCCTCTCTGTAAAAAGTCAAGAAAATATTTTTTTTAATTAAAAAATAAATAAATAAAAATAAATGCCTATGAGAGGGTTGGGAAGGGGGTTGGTTAGGAGGAACGGACCGAGCACAGCAGCCCACAGCTGCAGGAGCCAGTGCCTGAACTAGATCGAACGTGCTAGTGGAGACATCGGCTGCTCTTCCCCTCCCTCCTGCTTTTCCTAAAAGGATTCTGTTTACTATAGATGTAGTTGAACAAGAATGATAAAGCATTAGATAGGCATTAAGCTTCCATCTCAGCTGCATGTGTAGTTATTATTGAAGCAAATGCCTACCTAATTTGACAGTCTTGGTGTGTTTAAAATTTTTTGAGTTTGCAAAATAAGCATATTAAGTCTGCTGATGGAGTCTTCAGGCAGTGAACAGTTATATGAGGACCCTGATCCTGGAGGCAAATCCCAAGATGCAGAAACCAGAAAGCAGACAGAACCAGGACAAAAGTCGTCTAAAATGACTCACAGTGCTTTGGAGAACATTAATGTGATTGGCCAAGGCTTAAAATATCCCTTCCAGCACCAGCGCAGGAGGTCATGTGTGTCTCCACATGATGTGCAACAAATTCAGGCAGATCCAGAACCTGAAATGGATCTGGAAAGCAGAGATTGATGGTGTCCCTACCCACTCCACAGCTCTGAATCGTGTCCTACAACAGATCTGAGTGCCACCCAAGATGAAGGAAGGACAAGCTTGCATAGTAGGCAGGGCAAGCCAGAGGCCCCAAAGGGAGATCCCCAAATAAACAGGAAATCTGGCCAGGAAATGGCAACTGTTATGCAGTCTGGCTGACCCAGGTCTTCATTCTCTATTGATGCTCCTACCAGCTCTGCTGTGATGTGCTGCTGCTGCTGCTGCATGTCTTTCAGGGGATGAGGCAACTGTGGAGTGGATCGAGCAACTGAAAGTAAGCAGCCTCGCCCAGACTTCCAGTGCAGTGGCCTCCCTGATGGCAACATCCACCACAGATTCTGTGGATGGAACACCAGACCCTCAGTGTACAAAGACTGTTAATCGCTCACCTGCAGCAGAAGATCATGAAGCTCACAGAACAACTCAAGATAAGCACAAAACAGCCCGTCATAACAAGATTGCTGAATACTCGAAGCTTGCCAAGGGCACAAATAAGCATCAGGCTGCCCACATCAAGCAGGTCTTTGAGGAGAAGAATCAGAAATCTGCCCCAATCATCCTCCAGCTACAAAAGAAGCTTGAGCACTACCACAGGAAACTCCAAGAAGTGAAGCAGAATGGGATCCCCCAGCAGCCAAAGGATGTCTTCAGGGACATGCACCTGGGTTTGAAGGATGTAGGAGAGAAGCTGACGGGCTTAGGACATCCAGGAGGCCCTGGAGGTGTGCCAGACCCACATCTCCAAAATGGAGCTGCAGCAGCAGCAGGTGATGCAGCTGAAAGGGCTAGAGAATGCCACCGCCCGGAACCTTCTGGGCAAACTCACCAACATTCTTCTGGCTGTCATGGTAGTTCTTTTGGTCTTTGTCTCCACAGTAGCTAACAGCATGGTTCCTCTTATGAAGACTCACAATAGGATGTTCAGCACTTTATTTCTTGTGGTTTTCATTGCCTTTCTCTGGAAGCACTGGGATGCCCTTTTCAGCTGTGTGGACCGGTTCTTTTCATCCCCCAGATGATGCTGGCAAAAGATGGCAGTGCTCCCCTATCCTCTGGCAAGTGCATGCAGCAAAGAATTAGACAGCAACTTACCTGCTCTGAAGTTTTCTTCAACAACAAAAGAGTTGAGTAAATCTGGTTACATTTAGAATAATGTTTTTTTCTTCAAGAGACGCAATTGCAATAGAATTTTTTAAATTTTATCCAAGAAGTTTTTTGGGCAAAATTCTTGGATTATTTTTATGTAGCATGATTTTCCTTGGGATGCAAATCTTAAACAGTCCTTTAACATGAACCAACAATCTGGAGCACACTGAAGGGCCTCTAAAATGTGGCTTGAAAAACTGCAGCTAAAACCCACTAAAAAGATGCAAAAACCTGATTAAGGAAACCAGTTAAACCTAACACCTGCCCTGTCTGGACTCACCATCTCTCCCCTTCCAGACTAATTTTACTATGAAATCCTACCACATTCCATGTCTGAATTTTTGTATTCAGGGCGGATTTTCCTTGACCGTGGAAGAACACATAGATCTCCATGGCTTTCTCTCCCAAATTGGCCATTCATGCTAATGCTGGAAATACGATTGCTTTTAAACCTGGTCCCTTAACCTTTGCTAGAATACAAGTGTGAGAGCATCATGCCCCACAGGATCACTGCAAAGTCCTGCTAGGTATTTTGAAGTAGTCCTCCAAATACTTAATTTTAAGCAAAATCCCATGGCTGCACATTTAAAGTTTTTTTAAAAACATTATAGTGTTTTTATAGTATAATAATCAATGAAAAAAAATCAGAACAGCATTCTTGAAGAATGTAATATTCAAACTCTCAGTGCTTCCTTATAGTTTCTAATAGGAATTATTATTATTATTATTATTATTATTATTACTAGTGGCCAACTGCATGAATTTCTCTCAGCCTGGCCTGCATCCTCTCCAATCTGTGATCTTTGTGGGGTCAGGCCTAAACAAGCAGTCAGACAACCCCCGCCCAATCTGGGACTGCTGGCCCCTAACCGCTCACCTACCTGCCTGCTTGATCATCCCTAACCACTCTGCCTGCTGGCCTGATTGCACCCAAGTGCCCCCCCCCCATCAGCCTGATCATCCCCAACTGCCCTCCCCTCCTGGCCTGATCACCCACAACTGTCTTCCCCTGCTGGCCTGATCACCCCTAACCACCTCTGCCTTGGCCCTGCCACCATGGCTTTGTCTGGAAGGACTTCTGGAAGGTCTCATAGTCTAATTAGCATATTACCCTTTTATTAATATAGATAGGATATGACATACTGCCATAACTATAACATATGTACCAGTATTACTCTATGAGAGTATGTACTTCATGCGATAGGAAGGCATCTAATACATTACATTGTATATGTTATAAGTAGTAGGAAATACTGTATTAGTAGCAATAATATACATCCTGTGACTTCCCTTCCTGATTTGGGAATGGTTCCCCAGTTCTTTGAATGTTTCCTGGCCTCTAGTGTATTTTTTTCTTTTTGTCATTTAGTATAATTTTATTTACTGTTTATTGTACATGATTTGAGGTCTTTAATTTCTAATCACCAAAGATTCAAAGGACTATTTTTTCCATGAAGTTTAACATTAACATCAGTGAATTCATGTATTTATGTTTTTATTATAAACATCTGAATTATTCACATTGTCATAGATCCTGAACTCATAAGCATGGGCCATGCACAGGCTGGTAGCAAGCCAGGAAGCCACTCTGCAAGCAAACAGGTACTCTGCATAAAGAGAAAAGTCACAGAACAACATTTAATGTCCAACCTGAGACACCTCAGAATGTTATATATATTGACTTCTTAATTCATATAGTTTCAGGAACTCAACTGCTTGGTTGGTGACAGGGTTGACCAGGTTTCAGGAAGATTATTTCTGAAATAATTAAGGAAAGGGGTACTCAATCTTTTCTTGGTTGCTTGCTCCTCCCCAGAATCTTCATCTTTCTTCTCATCCTCAGCTTCTTGGGCATCTTCTCCTTCACCTTCACCTCCTTCTTCTTCCTCTTTGCATCCTCAAATTCTTCCTTGGCACCTTCTTCCTCTTCCTCTCCTTTCTCTACCTCAGCCACTTCCTTTTCCTTCTCTTCTTCAGCTTCTCCTTCAGAGGGGGGTTCATCATTAGCTTCCTCAGCTTTTGCAGCCTCAATGATCTCCTCCACATCGATCTGCTCCTCCTGGACATGGCTGGTGTATTAAGAAGAGAAGGAGTGAGCAGACATCACGTAGGAGCTAGTCTGTAAACCACTGTAGGCAGACTGACCAAAGATCTGGGAACTCTGGGAGTAGCCACTGGCTATACTTCCCACACTGGTAAAACTGAGCTGGGTCTCCTCACCTTCTAAGAGTTTCCTGTAAGCTGCAATGTCAATGGCCAAAGCCACATTGAGGAGGTCCTGGCATTCTTTTAAATATCATGCCATTTCACTCTCTGAAGTTCTCAACTCATTTTCTAATTTGTTGATTGTGTCCTGCATAGCACTAACATCAGAGTTCTATTTATCCTCCAGCTCTCACAACTGCTTTCTCAGAGCTTAGTTCATACCCTGGCATGCTTTGATTCCAAGGGTCTTGGCCTTGAGCAGGTGGTGGCTTTCAGACACCTCATCCTTGGCGGTGCTCTCGGTCAGCAAGGTAAAGCAGCTCTTGTACCATTCTTCTGCATTCTGCATGTTCTTGGTAGCCAGCTTCTCATACTGGGCGTGGATGTCCTTGAGCATGGCAGAGAGGTCGGACTTGGAGAACATGTCCATCTCCACGGCGATCTGAGCATCCTGGATCTGCGCCTGCAGCTCTGCGAACTCCTCTTCATGCACCTTCTTCAGAAAGGTGATTTAAACCATAAGGCTGTCCATGCGCTTTTCAAGCTCAGCGTCAGCAAGAGTCACCACCCATCTGCACCTTTGCACACCTGCATGAACCAGTAATCATGGTTCAGCATCTCTTCCTGATAGCATGCCTGCAGGTTGCTCCCAGCCCTTTCCAGGCCCTGGTGCCTGCTAACTGTCCATTGCCCTCTCCTTGCCAGGGATGAGGCACAGTAGTCTGGAGCACAGGCATGCAATTTCATTAAAATGTTCAACCCTGGCCTGCTCCACCTATGTATACAGGTGGCCAGGGAGCAGACAGTGATCCCAGAGACCCTGGCCAACCCTGCTAACCCAGGTCCCTTATGATGGCTTGGACCCCATGGGCAGCGTCAGGCATCAGGTGCTGCCCACTAAGCCTGCCCAACCCCAATGGCTGCCTGGATCCCGCAGGCCATGTCAGGTGCTGTCCACCAGGCCTGCCTGGTCCCTGATGGTGGCCTGGACCCTGTGGGTGGCGTCAAGGGCAGCCCGCTTGGCCTTTCTGGACTCCAATGACGGCCTGAACCCCTTGGGTGGCATCAGGCACAGCCTGCTTGGCCTGCCCCAACCCTGATGGTGGCCTGGACCCTGAGGGTGGTGTCTGGCCAAGCCTGCCAGACTTGCCCAACCCCAATGGTGCCCTGGAACCGGTGGATGGCATCAGGTGCTGCCCGCCAGGCCTGCCCAGTCCGCTATGGATGACTGGACCCCACGTCAGGCGCAGCCACCCCTCCTGCATATGCAAATTTACCCTCCATCTTTGTTGGCTTAATTTGCATATCACTCTTGATTGGCTGTGGGTGTGGTGGAGGCATGATCAATTAGAATTTTTCTCTTTTATTAGTGTAGATTTTTATTTTTTTTATTAAGGTATTACATGTGTACATATCTTCTCATTGCTCCCCCCCCCATTCCCATGCATGTCCTAACCCCCCAGTGTCTTGTGTCCATCAATTATGTTTACATGTATGCATACAAGTTCTTTGGTTGATTTCTAATCTACCCCACCTCTCCCTACCCTTCCCACTGTAATTTGACAGTCTGTTTGATGCTTTATTGCCTCTGTATCTATCTTTTTGTTCATCAGTTTATAATGTTATTATCCATAAATGAGTGGTATTTTTCCTTCATTGACTGCCTTATTTCACTTAGCATAATGCTCTCCAGTTCCATCCAGGTTGCTGCAAGTGATAAGAATGCCTTCTTTTTTATGGCAGCATAGTACGTATTTCACTCTGTAGATTTATCATAGTTTTCTGATCCAGTCATCTGCTGACAGGCATCTAGGCTGTTTCCAAATTGTAGTTATTGTAAATTGTGCTGCTATGAATATAGGGGTGCATATATCCTTTCTGATTGGTGTTTCTAGTTTCTTGGGATATATTCCTAGGAATAGGATTACTAGGTCCAAAGGGAGTTCCATTTTTAATTTTTTGAGGAAACTCCATACTGTTCTCCACAGTGGCTGCACAAGTCTGCATTCCCAACAGCAGTGTGCAAGGGTTCCTTTTTCTCCACATCCTCGCCAACACTTGTCATTTGTTGATTTGTTAATGATAGCCATTCTGACAGGTGTGAGAAGGTATTGCATTGTCGTTTTGATTTGTATCTCTCGGATAATTAGTGACTTTGAGCATGTTTTCATGTGTCTCTTGGCCTTTCTTCTGTCTTCTTTCGAAAAGCTTCTATTTAGGTCTGTTGCCAATTTTTTTATTGGAACATTTATCTCTCTTTTATTAAGTTGTATAAGTTACCTGTAGATGTTGGAGATTAAACCTTTATCAGTGATAACATTTGCAAATATGTTCTCCCACACAGTCATTTTTCAATTGCCCCAACACCATTTATTGAAGAGACTATCTTGACTCCATTGTATGTTCATGCCTCCTTTGTAAAATATTAATTGAGCATAGTGATTTGGGTCAATATCTGAATTCTCTATTCTATTCCACTGATCTATATGTCTGCTCTTGTGCCTGTACCAGGCTGTTTTGAGAACATAGGCTTTGTAATACAGCTTGAAATCTGGTATTGAGAACCCACCTACTTTATTCTTCTTTCTCAGGATTGCTGTGACTATTCAGGGTCTTTTTTTTTATTCTAAATGAATCTTTGGAGAGTTCTTTCTAGGTCTGTGAAATATGATGTTGGTATTTTAATGGGTAGTGCATTGAATCTGTAGACTGCTTTGGGTAGTATGGACATTTTAATGATGTTGATTCTCTGAATCCATGAGCATGTTATGCTCTTCCATTTGTTTATGTCTTCCTCTATCTCTTTTTTCAGTGTCCTGTAGTTTTCCGCTTATATGTCTTTTACCTCCTTAGTTAAGTTTATTCCTAGATATCTTAATTATTTTGGTGCAATGGTAAATGGGATTGCTTTCTTAGTCTCTCCTTCTGTAAGTTCACTATTAGTGTATAGAAATACCATAGATTTCTTGGCATTAATTTTGTATCGTTACATTGCCGAATTTATTTATTTATTTATTTATTAAATATATTTTTATCGATTTTTCACAGAGAGGAAGGGAAAAGGATAGAAAGCCTGAAACATCGATGAGAGACATTGATTAGCCTCCTGCATGCCCCCTACTGGGGATGTCCCCACAACCAGTGTACATGCCATTGACCGGAATTGAACCTGGGACCTTTCAGTCCCCAGGCCGACGCTCTATCCACTGACCCAAACCGGTTTTGGTGCCAAATTCATTTATTAAGTCTATTAGTTTTTTAATGAAGTCTTTTGGATTTTTTATATATACTATTATGTCATCTGCAAATAAGGACAGATTTACTTATTCTTTTCCAATTTGGATGCCTTTTATTTCTTCTTCTTGTCTAATTGCAATGGCTAATCCTTCCAGTACTATGTCGAACAAGAGTAGTGAGAGTGGGCATCCCTGTCTTGTTCCTATTCTTAGGGAAAATGGTTTTAGTTTTTGCCCATTGAGTTTGATGTTAGCTGTGGGTTTATCATATATTGCTTTTATGATGTTGAGGCATGATCCTTCTATTCTCACCTTACTGAGAGTTTTTATCAAGAAAGGATGTTGGACTTTGTCAAATGCTTTTTTCTGCATCAATTGATATGACTATGTGATTTTTATCTCTCAATTTGTTTATGTGATGCATCACGTTTATTGATTTGCGGATATTATACTATCCTTGCATTCCAGGGATAAATCCTATTAGTCCTGGTGTATGATCTTTCTGCTGTACTGCTGGATCCAATTTGCTAGGATTTTGTTGAGGATTTTGGCATCTATGTTCATGAGGGATATTGGCCGGTAATTCTCTTTCATTGTGTTGTTTTTATCTGGTTTTGGTATTAGGGTGATGCTGGCTTCATGGAATGTGCTTGGAAGTGTTCCTTCACCTTATATTTTTTTTGGAATAGTCTGAGTAAGATAGGTTTTAATTCTTTAGATTATTATTATTGGGTGGTTTGTGTTTTTTTGTTTTGTTGAAAGGGTTGAGAGGGTCTTTTACTTTGAATAAATAAATACCTGTACTGTTTTCAATCTTTGGCTGTGAGTCTGCTGATATAGAGTGCTATTTGTGTGCACCATCTATTCCATTTTATATAGAAGACTTGTGCTTCTGTGGATTTTGGTATCCACAAGATCCTGGATACTGAGAGAGAATTTAAGTTTTAAAGAAGTCAAAAGCTATATGGGGATTTTCAACTGAATGGGGAGGTGACCCCTGACCCCTCACTGTTCAGGGACCAACTGTATATTTATAGGTAGTATAACGGATTAGAAAGACTACTGCATCAAGTGTCAGTAAACAGAGTCTCATACAATCCACGACTCTATAAGCTGTCAAATCCTGACTCAATTTCTTCACATCTAAAATGAGATTATAATGCCAATCCTCTTAACTTAATGGGTCTGTTAAGTTAATAAAATGAGATAAAATGTTAAAATATCAAAGTATAATTTAAAAATGGTCTCATTATCATATTGCTCAACTCAAAAAAGTTTCTCACACATACACATGCATCATCAAGTATCATCAACTGATTTATCTAGTATGTATTTTTTGCAAATATTTGAATCAATTCTATATTCCTCCCAAAGTTTAACTTTTTAAAAGAGTATTTTTAAAAATAAGGAATAATACTAAACAGTGGAATAAAAATAAATGCTTCAGTTTTCAGACACATCTATGAGCCCTTTATGGTCCTACTAAGATTTAAAATTGATATTAAACATGTAAAATAAATAATAGATGCCATACTCCATTAAAGGAGAATCACAGGAACCTTTTTTCCCTTTGAACTTAGAAAATCTCATTGCTAGCACTCCCTTCAGCAAAAAAATTCAAACCCAATTAAAACTGGATTTCACACACCTCTCTCTCTCATCTTCTAGAATCCTATTAGATGAGTGTGGACCATAGTTTTCAAAATGGTTTTCTACCATCTGTTTAGTGCTTGAGATATAAATGTTAATGATATTTATGTTCATGTTAATAAGATACTTTAATTTCTATTGCTATTGCTATTATTATAGAATTAGAGGCCTGGTGCACAAAATTTGTGTATGGAGGTAGGGAGTGTCCCTCAGCCCAACCTGCATCCTCTCCTACCTGGGATCCTTCAAGGGATGTCCAACTGCCCGTTTAGGCCCAATCCTGGTGGCAGTCGGACATCCCTCTCACAATCCAGGACTACTGGCTCCCAATCGCTCACCTGCCTGCCTGCTTGATTGCCTCTAACCACTTTTGCCTGCCAGCTTAATCACCCTTAAACACTCCCCTGCCAGCCTGATCAGCACCTAACTGCTCCCCTGCCATCCCAATTGCCCCTAACTGCCCTCCCCTGCTGGCCTGGTCACCTCTCATTTCCCTCCTTTGCCAGCCTGGTCTCCTCCTTTGCCCTCCTCTGCTAGTCTGGTCACCCTAACTGCCCTCCCCTGCAGGCCTGATCCCTCCCAACTGCCTTCCCCTGTTGGCCTGCTCACCCACAACTGCCTTCCCCTGCTGGCCATCCTGAAGCAGCCATTGTGGCAGCCATTTTGTCATACACATGGGGGCAGCCATCTTTGACTACATGGGGACAGCCATCTTGTATGTTGAAGTGATGGTCAATTTGCATATTACCTCTTTATTATATAGGATGGCCTATCAAGTCTCTCATCAAAACTAGCATATTTTGCTGAGACCGGTTTGGCTCCGTGGATAGAGCGTCGGCTTGCAGACTGAAAGGTCCCGGGTCCGATTCCAGTCTGGGGCATGTACCTTGGTTGCAGGCACATCGCCACTGTGGGGCGTGCAGGAGGCAGCTGATCGATGTCCCTCTCTCACCGATGGAGGAATAATTCTTTCTTTTCCTTTTTTATAAAATAAGGCAGATATATTTTATTTGTTTATCCTCACCAAAGGATATGTTTTACTAATTTTAGAGAGAGAAGAAGTGAAAGAGAGAGAAACATTGATGTGAGAGAGAAACATTCATCAGTTGTCTTTCATATATGCCCTAACTGGGGATCAAACCCACAACCTTTCATTGTACAGAACTATACTCCAACCAACTGAGCCGCCCCGCCAGAGAAACAACTATTTATTCAATTCACAAATAGAGTCATAATTTCCAATTCTAGAGCTTGGCTGTCTTATGTGTTTGATTTGATTTTATACTATTTTTCTTGTGTATATGTGTGTGTGTTATTGTTTGTTGTTGTTATTGTTAAATATCCTCACCTAAGGATACTTTCCCACTGATTTTTTGAGAGAGTGGAAGGAAGGAAGAGAGACAGAGAGAAAGAAGTATCGATGTGAGAGCAACACATGATTCAGTTGCCTCTTGCATGTGCCCTGAACAGAGCTAGGGGTTGAGCCTACAACCAAGGAACATGCCCTTAAGCAGAATTAATCCTGGTACCCTTCAGTATGAGGGCCAACACTCTATCCACTGAGGCAAACTGGGCAGAGCTATCCTATTTTTCTTAATAAAACAAAAGTCTCATAAGAAAACCCAGTGACTGAGAACACCTAACAGAAATTTGTGTTGATCCTCAGTGCTATTTATATTCTCTCTTCTTTTATTTTTTAGTTTGTTGTTTCATTGGGCCTGGAGACATATCTTTTATCAAAGTTACTGTTGCCAAGAAACATAAAAACAAGGTAAAGAACAAAAGCTAAGACTGAATAGGTGTATCCTCTCCCCTCACCCCATCCACACATACATATTCAAGTAAACATCCCTAAACATACTTATGATCATGTTAACTCAAGTCCAAATGCAGAAAAACACAACAGATGCCCCATTAAATGTAAGCAAATATTTTCTAAATCATCTACCTGTGAACTAAGTTACAGATATACTGAACCTATCCTCCGGGTTCCCAAATCCATCCTCTTTCCTGATAGAAGTGTTCAAAAAAGTGAAACAAGTGTATTTTCCTTCACTACACATGCAGTATTTCCTGATAGAAGTGTTCAAAAAAGTTAAACAGGTGTATTTTCCTTCACTACAAATACTTCTTGCCTTTAGTTATGAAACCTCTTTGAAGATCATTGGATAAAAAGCTCACCATTAAACCAAGAAGAGAAAGACAAAAAGTAAATTACTAAAGTGAGTTAGAGAAGGCTGGCTAGCTTGCTAAAGGGCTATCCTTTGAAGTTCTGTGAGCAGAACACTCAATAAATCCCTATGTGTTTTAGCTCTGAGGACACAGTCCTTCCTGAATGTTACAAATAGGGGAAAATGAGAACAAGCATTGCAGGATATACATGTATGTGGCTATGCCTGAAAGGTGGTCCACCTTGGTTGAGATTAGCATGAGACATTATTGAGTACTGTAGAAAACTCGAGGACAGCCCTAACCGGTTTGGCTCAGTGGACAGAGCATCGGCCTGCGGACAGAAAGGTCCCAGGTTCGATTCCGGTCAAGGGCATGTACCTTGGTTGAGGCCATATCCCCAGTGGGGGTGTGCAGGAGGCAACTAATCGATGTTTCTCTCTCATCGATCTTTCTAGCTCTCTATCCCTCTCCCTTCCTCTCTGTAAAAAAAAAGCAATAAAATATATATTTTTTAAAAAGAAAACTAGAGGACAGATGGAATCAACCTATAACCTCAGAGACCATTTGGTATTCCTTCACTTTAAAAATGAAGAAAGGTTAAATGATTAGCCCAAAATCACAAAGCAGGTTAGAGGTAGATCTAAAACTAAATCCTAATTTTTTAGCTCTCTGTCCAGTGCTAAAACCTTGAACAATTATGGGTATGCTTCATGGAAAAGACCACCAACCTTTCTGTAATGTTGGATGAATACAGTCACAGAAGCAACACATCTCTGACAGGTACAATCAGTGATCACCAGCTGATTTTTAGTTGCACATAAAAAACTTGTTTTTTAATCCTTATTTGAGGATATTTTTTCCACTGACTTTTTAAAATATTTTTTATTGATTGCAGAGAGGAAAGGAGAGGGAGAGAAAGCTAGAAATATCAATGATGAGAATCATTGATGGGCTGTCTCCTGCACACTCCACACTGGGAATTGAGCCTGCAACCCCAGCATGTACCCTTGACCAGAATCGAACCCAGGACCCTTCAGTCCACAGGCCTATGCTCTATCCACTGAGCCCAACCAGCTAGGCTCCATTGATATTTAGAGCGAGTGGAATAGAGGGGAAAGACAGAGAAATATCGATGTGAGAAAACACATTGATTAGTTGCCTCCTGCACAAGCCCTGACCAGGGCCTGGGCCGGAGAGGAGCCTGCAACCAAGATATATGCCTTTGACTATAATTGAACCGGGACCCCTGGGTCTGCTCTATCCACTGAAGCAGACCAATTAGGACACACATAAAGTAACTTTATCCCTCAGGTCTATTGAAATCTTGAGGCAGTTAATTCCACCACATTTCACATCCTTGCCATATATCTAAAATTGTGCTCTCTTTTTACACTCTCATCCCCACATCATTCAAGACTTTTTTCTTCCTGACCTTGTTCTCCTTAATCCTTTTCCTTTTCTCACCTCTTACTATATCCTATGGAACTTCTATTCCATGGGTAGGACCAACACTGGACAATAGCCTGCCTACTTCAAAGACTATTCCCTGCTGCCTTGGGCCTTAACTAAAACCTGCTTCTCCACTGGATACTGTTCACTCTCTGATGTACTCCACCTCAGGTTGGGAATTGGATCATTAGATTTCTCACTCCCCATTCCTACACCTAGGATACTACCCTTTCACATTTATGTAAACCTTGTCTCATTTAAAGCTCATATGATCTGGTTATACTTCCTTTTACTCCGTCTTTATTTCTGTAATCTGCAAGCCTCCAGGTAATTCCTTATTCATTGGAAGTTTTAGCATCTGACTCACAGTCCTTAGCATTAACTAAGATAATTTCAGGTGGCCAGATCCACAATTCTTGTGCCATCAACTCCAATGAACCTAAAATTTCTCTTTGCTTCATTCAGTCACACAGTGAATACCCTCAATTTTATCATCACTCATAATTTCTTTGGCCCTGGTCATTGTGGCTCAGTTGGTTGGGCATCATTCCATGAACCAAAAGGTTGTCAGTTCAATTCCTACTCAGGGCACATGCCTGGGTTGCAGGTTCAATCTTGAGTAGGTGGTATGCAGGAGGCAGTGAATCTGTTTCTTTTTCTCCCTCTCCCTGACTCTCTTTCTAAAAATCAATAAAACCTTAAAACAAACAAACAACAAAAAACACACCTTTCTCTGACTAGGAAATCGTAAACTCTGACCACAGCTTAAGGAAGAAACTTAATTCTCTTTACTTTTTCACCTTCCATACACTTCTGGATAATCTACCCCTACTACTCTTGAAAATATTCTCTCCCTAGTCATGAATCCATTTTTATTTGGCAATTCAGTAGACATTGTTGTAGTCTTTCTCTGCTAGGCTTGATGTCATCGATCACTCCCACCTGAAAACGCTCTGCTCCCTTTGTTTCTGGGCCACTTCATTGCCACAGTTCTCCCACATGTGGGACCATTTCTTCACTGTCAACTTCATAGGAACTCCTCTTTAACTTGCTTTTTTAAAATGCTCTCTCAACATACTCTCATTAGGTGAACTTATTCACACCCTCATGGTTTAGTCATTTACTCTGTGGACTTCTATGTTTATACCCACAAGCTTCATATTCTTATATCTAACTGGGTATTCCAAAGGCACAACTTGTACCAAACTTCTATCTTTCATACACCCTACTTTATTCCACCTGCTACTCCCCCTGAACTCATTCTCTCTCTTTATTGATGGCACCACCACCTTAGCATCATCTTCAACTCTACCTCAACCCAACCTTCATCTCTGTATCTGGTCGGTCATCAATCGTAGCACTTATATTTTTTTAATTTATCACCAGCTCTTTGCCATACCCTCCTTATAGTTTACCTAGAATTCCACAACAGTCTCATAATTGGTCTTCCTGCTTCTAAGCTTATCCCATTAAGTCCATCCTTCAAATAGCCAACAGAATGATCTTACTAAAATATAAACCTTCACCTGTCCCTGCCCTGTTTAAAACTACTCTGTTGCTCCCTGCGGCTCAGAGGACAAATACCAAGTTCTACCCAGCCATGTTCAGCTTTGTGGGATCCAGCCTCCAGCCTCCCCTTTCACCACTCTCTGCCTTGAAATTTATGCACAGGCACTCTGAACTACTTGTGATTACCATGTTCCAGGGTGTGCTTCTCACTGGCATATCTCCAGCATTACACTTAGCACAATGAATAACTATTTGTTTATATTTCTGTCCTTCCCAAAAGACTATAAGCTGATTCCCTAAGGTAAAGCACTATATCTTGTTTATCTATTTACCTTCAGCATCTAACAAAATGATTGCCATAGTTAGTATTCAGTTAATGTGGACTAACAAATTGATAACCTTAGAAACTTCCTATTAAAAGGTATGACATAGCCCTAACCGGATTGGCTCAGTGGATAGTGTCAGCTTATGGACTGAAGGGTCCCAGGTTTGATTTGGGTCAAGGGCATGTACCTTGGTTGCAGGCCCATCCCCAGTAGAAGATGTGCAAGAGGCAGCTCATTGATGTTTCTCTTTCATCAATGTTTCTAACTCTCTATCCCTCTCCCTTCCTCTCTGTAAAAAAATCAATAAAACATATTTTAAAAATAAATAAATAAAAGTAAATAAAAGGTATGACATAAGCTACTATGTCAATAGGGTTCTTAGGCATTCAATCATTCAAATAGACTAGTAACAATTTGGCAGTTTGGGAGAAAAGAGTTTTTTATTCTTATATGCCTTCCGAATTTGAAATGCAAAAGTGATTAGGATTTTTCATGGCATTCCTGTTAAGTTCTTAATAATTAAATAGTGCTGTGTTCCACACTCATCATACTCTTAAAAACAATACTTGGTGAAGCTGGTTCCTGCTAACATATTTTGGCAACTTTATGTGTTGCTTTTTATTAATAAAATTTGCACTTATGCCCTGGCCGGTTTTGCTCAGTGGGTAGAGCATCATCCTGTGGACTGAAGGGTTGCTGGTTCAGTTTTGCTCAGGGGCAGGTACTCAAATCTGGGCCCAGGTCAGGATGCATGCAAAAGGCAAGCAATCGGTGTGTTTCTCTCATATCGATATTTCTCTCTGTGTGTCTTCTCCCTTCCTTTCATTTTCTCTAAAAATCAATGGAAAAATATTCTCAAGTGAGAATTAAGAAAAATAGCAACATAAAAGAAATTTGCACTTTTCACTGTTATTGTGTTACCTTTTATCCCCAGTTCACACAAATGAATAGATGGTTCAAAAGTGCTCATTAAGGCATAAATATGTAATGAAAATAGCAACAAAAATACTAGAACTCAATAATATTTTAAATAGAAACAATGAGCCTCATCCTAGTCCAAGAATGTGAATATATAAGGAAAATGACTTCACACAAGTGAAGGAAGCCCAATCAACTGCCAAGGGATATCTAAGATTTTTATTATATTAGACAATTAGTCCATTTTTAAGTGTGTTTCTATCATAAGCCCTTATCAAAGAGCAGCTTAAAGCAGTCAAAGCTTTCAAATCATTTTCAAATTGAATTTCAAAAACTGCATAGTAGCCTCCCTACCAAACTTCCTAAGTTTTTCCAAAACAAATATAAAATAATGTTTTCCCATATGAAATTGGCTCATTTTCTCACGAAGGGCAGAAAGTAGACCAAAATTACAGAAGCATTACTCCAAGTTGCATTCCTCATATATAACAAATAAATATTACTCTACAAAAAAAACTCTTAAAATTAGCGACCAGGTTAATAACAAATAAAACGGTGGGCATTGCACGTCAATGGTATGCAATGTAGAAGAATAATTACAATCATAAGTGTAGTAGCAAGTGTTTGTTTCACAGTAAGTGAAATCAATGATGCGCAGAGTAGGCATATCAGTCAGCCTAAGAATGGAACATATCAGAGGAAAAAGTACTTAAAAACTCTGTTCTATCACCAAAAACCCAATCTAAAGACAAGGTTTTTCTTTAATAACTTCCTTTTTGGGAGCTATTATGAAATTGGAAAAGGTGCATTAGGCTCTGTTCTGAAATGATCACAGTGAGTAAAAGAAAATTTACCTTTATACCAAAACACACACTGCTTTATTCACTACAATGGATAACACAATATGCCTCCTAATTTTAACTCAGTAGCAAAAAAAAAAAAAAATAGTTTATAGTATGACAGAATCAAATCACTGCAGCCAAGTATTTGTTTTCTCAACATGCTGTTCAAAAAAATAGGCAGAGAACCTTAGATCAGTGGTTCTCAACCTGTGGGTCACGACCCCTTTTGAGGGTCGAACGACCCTTTCACGGGGGTCGCCTAAGACCATCAGAAAACACATATTTCCCATGGTCTTAGGAACCTCCTCAGTGTAGCAAAGTGTAGCAATGTAGTTTACTGTTGTTATATTAAGACTGTTACTCATGCTACACCATGATTCAAGACAAAAAATTTCATTTATTTGTAATTAGAAATAAATATTTCACAATATATAATTACATATTGTTTTTGTGATTAATCACTATGCTTTAATTATGTTCAATTTGTAACAACGAAAATACATCCTGCATATCAGATATTTACATTATAGTTCATAACAGTAGCAAAATTACAGTTATGAAGTAGCAATGGAAATAATTTTATCGTTGGGGGTCACCACCACATGAGGAGCTGTCTTAAAGGGTCGAGGCATTAGGAAGGTTGATAACCATTGCCTTAGATGGTGTGTTCCCCTAAGAAGTACTCTGACTTCCAAGATGTTCACACAAAGTACTGAAATGAGGGATGGGACTTCAAAGCATTCCTGATCCACACAAATAATGTCAAGGAAACCATCAACAGCTCGATGGTTTCAAGTGGCAAATGTCAGCAATGTAATTATCCTGATTTTCTTGATTCTCTCATTCAGGACCAAAAGAGTTTCTGTTGCATACTGAGGAAAAGCGACAGAGAATCTTTGTGAAGACTAAATGGCAAGTTTGAGGGAGATAGGGTTGTAAAACTGTAGACTTAGCATCTGATGCAACACTGATCCTTTCTTCAGGTGAGAAATCACACCATTATTTCTGGACATAAGTTTGATCTAAATTTAAATTCTCTAACTTCCAAACCGACAGATTTATCACACATTTGCTGCCACTCCTAATGGACTAATTATACAGAAGTACTTCCTATTTTAGTAAAATAAGGAGAAAGGAAAAAAGCAGTCATGCCCTTAAGGCTCATCCCCCTTAAGACAAGGGAGTCACACTAATGCTGGCTCTGGACTGCTTTGACTTTTTTTTTTTTTAATCCTCACCTGAGGATATTTTTTCCACTGATTTTTAGAGAGATAAGAGAGAAACACCAAGGTACATGCCCTTGGCTGAAATCAAACCCAGGAGCCTTCAGTCCACAGGCCACCGCTCTATCCACCGAGACAAACCAGCTAGGGCCTACCTGCTCTTATTTTTTAAGTAATCCTTACTCCACACTGGGCTGCAGTGTGCATAATGCCTGACTACTGCTAGCCTCTGCTCTAAGCAGAACAAACGTTTGGCAAGTTTCTATATCTTCCAACAAAGCAAATCTAAAAGAGATGGAAATCTCTCTGTATCTAAAGTGTCCAACTCTATAAGTTGAACTGTCCATTGGCTTAGACTTTAATTACAAATACTATGTATAAGGACCACCTAACCAGCAGTTTCCCAGAGTTGTATTTTACTTTATATAACAGAGATCCAACTACAAGAGCTTAAACTAAGAAAGGGGTTGTTTGAATGATTGTTTGTTTGTTTTTTCATGTAACCTGAGGTCCAAAAGAAGACTAGAACAGTTGTTCAAAATCATCATGGCAAGGACCCAGACATCTAGCTTCCTACTCTGCCACACTGAGCACGTGGCTTGTATCCTCATAATTGTAAGATGGTCATTCCATCCCTAGGCCTGGCACTAATTTACTAAGCGGAAAGGGCCAGGGCCAGGGGCAAAGGCAAGTCACAGCCTTGTCTATCCCTTTTCACTGAAAAAAAATGGCATTCCTAGAGCTCCACCCAGTAAACTTCCACTTACAACTCGCTGGTGAGACCTAGGTTAACATGGGTACTCCTAGTTGCAAGAGAGTCTCTAAGGTATTTTTATCTGGCATATTGTTGCCCTAGACCAGTGGTCAGCAAACTGCGGCTCACCAGCCACACGCAGCTCCAGAGCCGCAGTTTGCCGCTCTGTTAACTAATGAGTTTCCTGATCACTGCCCTAGACAAAATAAGGGTCCTTTAAATGAGGAATAAGAGGCTGTATACTAAGTAGGGAACAAGCAGTAGCTGCTACATAATCAAGGACATTTTAGGTTTTTGCTCAAACTTAACAAATCAGAAGCCATTGACTCAAACTTCAAACTGCCTACTAACAATAGGGTTTTTTGTCCCTCTAACTAACAGTTCTAAGTTCCTGATTCTTTCCTATCAAATCTACTCTTCCTGACTGACCTGTTACCGCTTCCCCAAAGGATTGACCAGTCTAGGAAACATCACTTCAGTAACAACTACTAAGAGCATTTAAAAAGAAGAGAGTTGCTGAAACCGGTTTGGCTCAGTGGATAGAGCTTCAGCCTGCGGACTGAAAGGCCCCAAGTTTGATTCTGGTCAAGGGCATATACCTTGGTTGCAGGTACATCCCCAGTAGTGGGTGTGCAGGAGGCAGCTAATCGATGTTTCTCTCTCATCGATGTTTCTAACTCTATATCTCTCTCACTTCCTCTATGTAAAAAATCAATAAAATATATTTTAAAAAAGAAGAAGAAGGGAGTCACTGTATTCTCTGAGAGAATCAACAAACCCTCTAGCACTTGCTCTGCTTGCTGAATACTTTCCTGCTAATTCCACAGTAAAAATGTGAGTGTGTTCTTTTATAAACCAGGATGGTCTCCAAAGCAAATCAGGTAAAGAGGGG